>ML270516.1:137198-192138 GCA_005239495.1 Nicotiana undulata | reverse complement strand
ATATATATATATATATATATATATATATATATATATTATTCCATAAAAACAATACCAAATCTCTTAGCCATATTTATATTACGAGGGAACCAACTCAAACAACCTATACTCTTTCCAAACAGTCACAACAATAACTAACAACAATTCAACAAGGCCAAATAGTCATATAAACAATAATGAACATGTAGCAGTTAAGACAATAATCAAATAAGTGGAAAACGGGAAATGGGATCACGTTTAACAAACAATTTGGGTGGTGCATAGATACTCGTCACCACACATATACACCACACCCATGAAATTCACGTAGCAAACAAGTGGGGAGTCCTATTCCCTCAAGCTAAAGTTAGGCCAAACACTTACCTCAATTCCGTAGGCCACTCACAGCTCAACTATTGCTTTTCCTTTTGAATTCACCTCTAACTTGCTCGAATCTAATCAAAATTAACTTAATATCATTAACTAATGCTAAAGGAACTAACTTTATTGAAAATATAATTTTTCCTAAGCTTTTCTCAAAAAAAGTGAAAACCCGACCCCGGGCTCGCTTGGTCTAAACTCGGAGTTCGTACCAAATTACGTTTACCCATTCACCCACGAACCCGAATATGCTATTAGTTTTGAAATCCGACCTTAATTTGATATAAAAATTTGATTTTTACAAAACTCCCTAATTCTACCCAAAACCTAGATTTTTACCATGAAAATTCTTTATTTTTGCTTTAAAAGTGATACAAAATAGTAAGGAGTTGAAAGAACAAGGTTTGGAATTGATTACCTATGAATTGGGGATGAATATTGTTGAAGAAAACTCGTTTTTAGGGATGGAACCTCGAAAAATTGGAGAAGAAAGGGTTCTGCCCGGTTTTAATTCGGTATTTATAATAGTTGGGCTGGGGCTCTGTGCGATCGCATTAAATGGGTTGCGATCGCACATGGTATGGGGGACTTGAGCAGTGCGTTCGCAGGGAGGTGTGTGCGTTCGCACAGGGTAGGGGGTTGGGGCAGTGCGATCGCGGGTAGGGGTGGGCGTTCACACAGTACAAATCTGGAGTCCCCTGAGCTTGCATTGTGCGATCGCGGATAGGGACACGCGATCGCACAGTTGAAATTCCAGGCACACCAGCAGTGAAAAACCAGCAGTTCATTTAAGGTGAAAAACACCTCGTGGCCTATCCGAAACTCACCCGAGCCCTCGGGGCTCTAAACAAATCATGCACGCAAATCTAAAAATATCATACGGACTTGCTTGTGCGATAAAATCATGAAAATAACATGTAAATCTATGAATTAAACCTCAAAACTCATCATTTTTATAAAAAACTCTTAAAGTTCATAATTTCTCAACCGGATGTCCGAATCACGTCAAACGAACTCCGTTTTTTACTAAATTTTATAGTTAACCTCTAAATATCATGACAAAGCTGTACCGGGCTCCGGAACCAAAATACGGACCCGATACCAATAATTTTTAGCATTATTTCATTTTTTTAATTCATGAACATTTCAGCAAAACAATTTCTTTCAAAAATTGATTTCTAAGGCTTGGGACCTCGGAATTCATTTCTGGGCATACGCCCGAGTCCCATATTTTATTGCGGACCTCCCAGGATCGTCGTAACACGGATCCGGGTCCGTTTACTCAAAATGTTGACCAAAGTCAACTTTTATCAAATTTAAATTCTAAAAATTACTATTTCTCATATTTTCACATAAAAGCTTTCCGGTTCATGCCCGGACTGCGCACGCAAATTGAGGTATTTCATTTTAGTCCTTTTTTGGTTATTTTGCATAGAACAGAGTATAATTTTATAAAATGACCCTTTGGGTCATCACAAAACCATATTTTCAATGTCACCCCATATATGTATTAACCACTTACCCACTTCGTAATATTTTGCACAAGCCTGAACTATCGGGCCGATTGGCCAAATGGAACTCAGCGGATACGATATCGAATATCAATCCCGAACGGCCATCAAGACTCGAATTCTAGCGGAATTCTTGTCCGATTTCACGCCAAACCTCGTACCCGAAATTGAAAAGGAACTCTTGTTAAAATCAGGTACATCATTGGGTGTATGGACCCTTTTCACATACGGTGCTTTGAATGTGAAGGTGTATGGGCATTTTATCAAACGCTATGTGTTCCTTTAGTTTTCATAACCCTTTTTAGTGGAAGATTACTCCAACCTACTTCCCTTTACTAGATTATGGTAAATTAATTACATGCATGCAAGACTCTCAACTCTCATCTTCAAGAACTAACCTACGTGTGTTTCATTTTAACAAGAACCTGAAAATTAAGGTTCATGGAGTAAAAACTTACCTCTTGGGGTGAAGAGAATGGCGTTTTACTCGATTAGTTCCAGACATGTGATGATGGAGAATCAAATTGGTGAAGGTGGGGACTTTCTCTCTCAAGAACTCACTCTCGCTTCTCTCTAATTTACCAGACTATAGTTAAAAATGAAGGGGATGGGTGTTTTATTAGGCTGGGGGTCGGGTTTTAAAATTAGAAAATGAGAAGCCCTGATGCAGGTTTGTGGTTCGGAATGCGATCGCATTCCGGTTATGCGGTCCGCAAACCTGCCGCATAATTGGCCCTTAGTTGGGCCAAAAAGAGAAACAGATTGCCCAGGTATGCGGCAACTATGCGGTCCGCATACCTGTTATGAGGTCGCATAGTGCGCCGCATAACTCCCTCCGCAAAACTCAAGAGCAATAATGCAACAACTGTGTGGCCCGCATTCATGAAAATGCGATTGCATTTTGGGCCGCATAGCTGTCCTCAAAATGGACAACAGACTGTCCAAGTATGCGACCACTATGCGGTCTGCATACCTGATCTGCAATCGCATAGTGGACCGCAGATCCGCACGAATCTAAGAAATCAAATCCTCTAAAACCTGGGGTACTTTTCACTCCAAAATGGTCCGACTTAAGAATTTCTACAGTTATATCAACATGGGGACCTATCCGGGCATCATTTTTAGTTAAGAAATTTTACGGGTCTTTACAGGTAATTGCCCCAAGCGAGTCACTTGGGGCATTCTCCTCTCTTTGAGGAGCCTCGAAACTGGACCCTTCGGTCACACCCGCCGCCTGATCATCATGGCGGGGGACATCTTCAACACTCGATGACTCGGGAACTCTGCTCGGACCCTCCTCCGAGATTTCCTCGTTCCGAAGATGAACCTCCCCGACCGGTACTAGCTCTTCGGCTTTGGAAGGTTTGGTGCTTCACCTCTTCCGAGACACCAGCAGGCAGTCGACATCTTCTCTCTCCTCGTCTTCCTCCCATAATTTTTGGACTACATCGGCAGGCAGAGCAGCGGGATCGATCTACGACTTTCGAGCCTTGCTCTTTCGAGGCTTCGGAGTATCGGGAGGCAAGGCCCTTTTCTTCTTCTTGTCTTTGGCCGGATTCAGGATATCCTCCTCCCCGGGTGGAGGCGGACTCATGGAAACATTGTCTCTGAGACCTGAATGAGAAGAAATCAAAGTTACAAAGAGTATTTCACATGAAAGCACCAAACATAGACAGAAGAACTTACCATTATTTTTGGCCTCCCATCGGCCCTTGGCCAAATCGCGCCACGAGCGCTTAGCATACGAGGAAATTGAGGGTAGTTATAGTTGTCGAACCCAACTTGCAAGGTTAAGGACTGCACCAGGAAACCAGGGGGAAGCTCCACCAGAAAGAAGAATATGGATGAGCAGAGGTAAATGAGGCAAAACAAGTAATTAAACATTATCGATGAGTAACTACTTACGTTTCATGTTCCTTTGTTCGAGGAATGACATCTTCTCGACATGTATTAAATCAGAGGTCTTGAATCGGACAAACCGGCTCATCCATCCTCGGTCCTTGTCCTCATCTATACTCGAGAATAGCACCTTCGTGGCCCGACACTGAAGCCTTATTAGTCCACCCCGATAAAGACGGGGACTGTATAGCCTAATGAGACGATCGAGGGTGAAAGACATCCACTCGACCTTGCTCGTGAAGAATCTGAGCAAAATGACTATGCACCAGAAAGAGGGATAGATCTGGCCTAGGGTTACCAGATACTGGCGACAAAAGTCGAGTATGACGGGATCGACGAGGCCTAATGTGAAAGGGTAAGTATATACGCTTAGGAACCCTTTCACATGAGTAGTGATGTCCTCCTCGGGGGTAGTAATCACCACTTCTTTATCCTCCCAATGGCAGTCTTTTTTCACCCGATCGAGGTCACCTATGGATATCGAGCAGATGTATCTAGACATGGGCTCACATCGGCCGGGAACTGAAGAGAGTTTTTTGACTTTAAATTTGGAAGTGAATTCACATGGCCCAGGGATGCACTATTCAATGCGTGGCTCCACTAGTGTTTTGTCGCCGTCTAGCTCGGGTTGTGCACGGATCAGATCAGATTGGATTTAGTACATTTCGGATTTTGAATTTCGGATTCTAGAAAATACAATCTGAATCTGATCCGAATTATATAGGATCAGATTCAGATTTTAAAATTTGGATCGGATCGTATTATTATGCCTCAAAGCTGCAAACTAATATGTATATTTTCTTTGTAAAAGAGGCAATGCATTAAGAAAAATTCATGTTTATACAATTATGAGAGTTCTATGGTGCCAATATACCTAAATCTAACAATTGTAAAGGTAATAACTTGGAGGAAGATATAAAGAAAGTACTGACTATCCGAAACTAAAGTGTAGTATTTATACATTGCCTAATAATTTCGGATTTCGGATCGGATCGAATTAAAATATACCAATCCGAATCCGATCCGAAATCCGAAATTTTAATACACACAATCCGAAATCCGATATTGAATGGATCGGTTCGGATTTCGGATATATCTGATCCAAATGAACAGCCCTACGTCTAGACGCAATAAGTATGCCTTTTCTTTTTGGGGGACAATATTTGATGTTTTAGCCATTGTTGTATGAAGTTTAAAAAAGGCGGAATTTGTGTTTTGGTAAACGGAAACTGTAAAAGATGATGAACTTGAAGAGAGTAAAAGAATTTTTAGAGGTTTGGAGAAAGTTTTGAAAGTAAAGTTTGAAAAGTTTATGAAGTTGATCTATTTATAATGGTCATTTCGATGGTTTGAAAGCACTAGTGGCTGACCATCAACTGGCGTTATTTAATGACCTTGGAAATTGTGCAGACGCGATGCTTCAATCACTTCTGTGCTAAGGTCATAAGGATGACGTCATGATAAGGGTTTCAGAAAATCGAGGTTCAAATCGTTTCTTATCATTGTACTCTAAGATACGCGGGGACTATCTGTATATGGTCGAAATCGGGCATATCTGATTTCATAGGCATGGGAGCTGCCTCGAGGGTAGGCCCGTAATGGACCAGGTTCGAGCTCAAAGATAGAATATTGAGCATGAAGGTCGAAGTATTCTCTGAAGATCGACACTGAGCATGATTGACTTCGAGTAAGGCATAATAACGGAAATGGCGAGATATTAGCAACCGGTCGAAGATCACGACGGAAATCCCGGAACAGATCGAGTCAAGCGGTTATTGACGTCAATCGTGGGACTTACTTCCGTTTTTAGAATTGTACCTTATTTAGGATTTCTCTGTTATATAAAGAGGGATATCATTCATTTGCAACATTATCATTATCCACTAATAAAGAATACATACATATGTTGCTCTCTATTTCACTTACTATTCATTATTGTTCATCACTGTTTATTCCATTCTTTACGGTTACTGTTATCCAACCTCGAGACAATCTCAAATCGAGGTCGAAAGCACTGCTAGAATACTAGTTTGATTTATTTTACTGTTCAATTTATCTATTTAATTTATTGTTTATCAATTGGTATTGAATTAAATCATGTATCCTTAAAACCACTATATAAGTTTAATTGTTACTCGAATTTTAGGGTAAACACATATGAATATATATAGATAAAGTATCCAAGTTATATTTAGTTTATAGTAACAATTGTCTAAGTCATTTCTCATATATTTGATTGAACCGTTAGAATGGTTGGGAAGCATAACATAGTCTTTGATTGCTATGAAGATAACCAGCTAAGCTTGGCTTTAACAAATGTAGTCATTACAATTTGTATTTTGGCAAATTGTATTACGACATACCTATTTAACCAAACGTAGTTGTTAAATTTCGAGTTGAGCCTATAGATCTAATGAATTTGGGTTTAGTACATCACGTAGGCCGATCAATTAGGCTAACAATTTATCACTTTAAGCTTGTGTTTTCCCTTCAAATTTCGTTTTAATCATTATAAATATATATTTTTAAATAATTTATATGTCATTTTAAAAAAATTATAATAATTAACATTGGATACACGTACATCGCACGTGTCTAGAAACTAGTGTAATATATACACACATGAAAAAAAAACTAACCTTATTTATAAAGGAGAAATTACCAACTATGTCCATTTATAAGTAGCTCATTACAAAAATTGGTCAACTGATAAAATATTACTAATATTAGCCAAATTAGCCAATTAGATATTTGTAGCAAAAAGAAAACAAATTTTTGCTTTGTTTTGAGTGGGTGTTATTAGAATAGATTGGGCACAACTTAAGGAACTTGAATCTCAGTTTTGGGATGATTTGGTGAAGTTTTGAGGTGGTTTGAATTGAAAATTCGAAGTAAAAACTGAACATGAAAAAATAATAATATGTGTATCACACTATGTATCATTTGTGTATCACATATGTATCATATTTGTATCAATTGTGTATCACATGTATATCCATGTATACTTGTGTGTGAGATACATGCGTGATACATGTTTGATACATGTGTCGCAGAAGACTTTTTTGAACTCGATTTAATTACGAATTTTGATACAAAACCAGTCCAAATCACCTCCAATCTTCCTCAAATTTTGTATATTGATTTATCTATATGTTTTCAATGAATTTCAATTATACTCATTGAAAAAGTTCCTTTTTTGTTTAGATTTTTAGAATATTGTATATATTTTTGTATTTCATCACCTTATTTGTTACCTCATCTATGAAATTTCTTTTCCGTCTTGTATCTAGTGTTGCTAATCACGCTTAAAATATGGAATGTGGTTTTTGCATGTGATTCTTTGAGAGAAAGAACTCTATTATTTAGTTTTTTAATTTTTATTAGCTAGTTTTAATAAATATATGACTAATGACTAAAAATTAATAAGTTAAAATTTATTTAGGATATTTGTGTAAGTTTCCCTTTTATAAAGTATATTGTCAGCTGAATCCCCTCTGCTCACCTAGCTCGGCCCTTCTTATAAGTGAACGTAAGTTGGGTCACGAAAATTAAAACTGATTTGAGCCAAACACGTGAGATTAGTAAGCGGAGTACGTACACAGCAGCGTTACACTAGAAATCCCTGAAGAAACTTCACAGCCACGCTTCCTTCCCTTATATAAACCCCACCACCTGTACTGCTGCTACTCAAACACTCGACTTAATCTTACTCACTCCCAATTATGGGAGATCCAAATCCGACTGCGTTTTCACTTCCTCCCGGTACCCGATTTTACCCCTCCGACGAACAACTCGTTTGCTACTATTTATCTTCTAAAAACAGCGCCGATCATCAGAATGACTGTCAATTTAACCTGATTCGAGAAATTGATCTCTACAAGTTCGACCCGTTTAACTTACCCGATTCCGCCTGTTTTAAATATGGACGCGGCAGCCGGAAAAGGCACTGGTTTTGTTTCGTGGCTAGGGTTTTAAAAGGAGGGCGGAGGAGAGCTGGGGGTGGGTACTGGAAGAAGAGAGGTAGAGTTAGGGATGTGATGGGTGAGGGTGCAGGGAAAGTTGTGGTGGGTACGCGAAAAAGTTTTGTTTTTTATTTAGGGGATTGTACTAAGACTGCTGTGAAGACTGATTGGTTGATGTATGAGTACGCTTTAATTGGAAATTCTATGGTACATTCTGCTATACGATCTTTGTTACATCATTTTTTTCTTATCCGTACATGAAGTGTTATATATATACGCTTATGTATACATGCATTATGTAGGTCTTTAGTTATATCCTCAATCAGGAGCGGATGTACAGTTTTAGCTATGTGTTTAGTAGAACCTAGTAGCTTTGGTTCAGAACCTATATTAGATTTCTAACCCAGTAATTTAAATGGTTAGTGGGTTCACCGAAACCATAAAGTTGAAATTTTGGATCTGCCAGTGTCTTCAATGGGGCTATACAAGGGTTTGAATTTTTTATTGTATCAATTCTGAGTTGGGGTTCTTTTAATTTGCTGTGGAATTGGTATTTTACTTGAATACAGTGTCAAAGGCTTGTTTTTTTAGTGCACATTGTGTTCAAGCTGAGTCTTCTTGAGCCGAGGGTCTATCGGAAACCGCCTCTCTACACACTACCCTCCCCAGACCCCACTTGTGGGACTGGGACTATACTGGGTCGTTGTTGTATTGTGTTCAAGCTTACTTTGGCAAGTGTTGGTTATTTCCCTTCTTAGAATGCTAAATACCACTCTGATTTTACACGTAGGTTATGTAATTTAGCTTGGTATTCAGGATGTGCTTGTTTTGTTAGGTATATTGTCACCCATTAGTAATTATGTTAAATAAAAACTTTGTAAGATATAACAATTTCCCCTGCATCCCAAAAGGAGTAGGCGAGTCAGATATACTTGTGTGTTATATGATTCATTAACTGAATTAAGCACCATATTAATAAGGGCGCATAAGGATGAGGGTTGGTGATTCTAGAATTAGGGCGTATGCTTTTATTTGATATAATTTTGGTTGTGATTGCTGAAACAGATCACTGAGTGTCAACAACTTCTTATTTAGCTTCCTCTTTTGGGTTTGTTTAATTGTTCTGAAGTCTTGATGATTATTTTTCCATTTAAAAAAGATTATCAAAGCAACACATCCTGAGTTTAACCAAAAATTCTGCCTTTTATGTCGGTACCTCTCATATCTCTCTCTGCATTTAGTCTGTGACTGTGATTAATCTACATCTTAAGAATTTTGAGGTAGAAATTCACTAAATCATGGTACTCAGAGTTAGAGCGTTGTTCGTGTTGTGCAGTTTTCCCCATTTTCACTGTGCTTACCGTTGTTGCTACATTTTTCATGGTTCTACTGTCATAAAAAATATCATGTGGTTCTACTTATATGCAGGTGTCTTTATCCTGCTGCGTATAGGATATTTGCTACATGTATAAGATCTTTGCTACATGTAACATGTCTCCAGCTTCTACTTGTGTGCAGGCATCTTTTGTTCTATGCCGAGTATTTATCAAATCTCATTGTCGAAATAACTTGTCAGAGCATGTATTTAGTTCCTATGGTGAAGAAACTGTGGCGGCAGTACGTCATGTAGGTATTCAGTGTGATGGAACTGCTGCATCAGTTACTGAGTCTAAAGTGCATGATGGAAATATCGTTGACCCGGAGAATGATGTCTCAGAGTTGCAAAATGGATTAGTTACCGATTTAAATGGTCAAGCTCTTACTGAACCTGTTGCCAAGCAGGTATACCGAAAAGAAAGCTTTATCCGATTAGTATTTTAAAGGCGCTTAGTTACCTTTTACTTCATTCACTATGCCAAGCTTTCATGCTGAATTGTTTCTCTTGTTTGTTGCTTGTTTGACAAGGTGGGTTGCTCTGATGGTAAGCACCCTCCACTTCCAACCAAGAGGTTGTGAGTTCGAGTCACTCCAAGAGCAAGGTGGGAAGTTCTTGGAGGGAAGGATGCCGAGGGTCTATTGGAAACAACCTCTCTACTCTTGCCTAGGGGTAAGGTCTGCGTACACACTACCCTCCTCAGACCCCACTTGTGGGATTATACTGGGTTGTTGTTGTTGTTTGTTGTTGGTTCACCTTGTGAATCATCAACTGACAATATGTATGCTCATCAAATATTTGACATGCACAAAATATGCATTTTATCTTTAGAATTTACCTACTCATTTTGTCAACATCTGAAAACAAGAAACCTCTTGGAGAATTTGGGGCTGGAGTAAAATGTTTGAATCGCTGCCCCTATTAATGAATGTTTTCTTCTTCTGTTTTCCATATCTTTTGTTGCTTTTGTTAGGAATGGAATCTGAGTTACTGTTTCTGCATTTAGGTGCTTATAATGTAGGCTTAAGATGTCTACCTTAAGTGTGCTGTAACGAATTAGTTTTTCAACACTTCTATTACTTCAACCGTGATAGGAAATTACAATTCAACTCAAAACTATTACAGGAATTAGAGATACTAAACTGAAATACAAAGGATAGAGAAGAAGTATGAAAAGCTCAGAGCCTCAAACTAAGAATTGGGATGAGAGGATACAGGCACTCGAGAAGGAAGATGAGGAGAAGCAGACATTTTACTCATCAATAGGCATATCCTGTATCTCCCCTTGGATCCCACGTACTAGTATTCTATTTGGTTGTCCTTGGGCCTTTACCGCGTGGTCCAATAGTCCCAACGGGATTAGCCTCGTTCCGCACTTCTTGCCCATAATTCCTTACCAAGTCAGGCTGGTTCACAACAATACTCCCATCCTCAAAAGAACCTTGTCCTCAAGGTTCAACACAAGAAATGAAAAAGAGTTATGAACATCAAGCCAGAGTGTGAGACCAGACCAACAGGTAATGCCATGTATCCATAAGTTACCCATTTCCTCGTGTTGCAACAACTTTTATCACGTAACTCAAGGAAAGTACTATAAGCGTTACACTGTAAAGCTCTATGTTCTTTGGTATGGATCTTTGGCAGTCTAGAAATGAAAAGCTTGTGAGCATCATGTTGCGTGTAGACAATAAGTCGTAGATGAGGCCACCAACTGTATCAGAGCAAAACTTTGTAGTTATTGTCAACTCATATAAACTTCTTTCTCAAAATGGAAGCATGAGGCAGAGGATTCATGAAGCAAGGATCCTTTGATTTGGTCAATCTTCCCAATATCAACAACCAAATTAATTTCCAGTAAATAACAAGAATCTTGGAGTCCCTTGAATTGCTAAAATTACCACCATAACGTAGAATCAATGCCAGTGCTTTAATTTTGTGCTCCTGTAGAACTACGGCCAGGCATGTGCTTTTGCTAACTCTCCTGGAGCAGCTCATTTGTAGATTAATGACTAGTTGTAGACTAAAAATGCAACTACATTCTCCAAGTTTCAGATAGAAGAAAAATTCATAGACTGTTGCAGGAATATTTCTAATTCCAGCAGCTCTCTTAGACCTTCATCTACACAATCTGGAATACAACTTTTGAGAGGTATGCTGCAAACTATGTTACTTATACGTACGACGTATGTAATCTGGGTATTGATAGAATATCCATACAACAACTTCTCTAACTTGGAGCTAGACAACAATGAGCAAGCACTGACCTTCACGTCGATTATAGAATTGGTGAGAAACACACCAACTATCATCAGTTGGTGATAGAGTGTAGTAGCATCCTCTTCTCGTGCTTTGGGATCAAAATCAAATATCAAGAATTTCAAACTAATAGGATTTCTTCTCGGCAAGTCATAGCAAACTGTTTGAGCATGAGCCATAGCCTCAAGATTGGTGTACATATCAACTAGTAATGCCATGAAGGACGTGATTTGAACCAATGTTAGATCCTTAACTATGGCAATACCATAATATTCCAAAATCCCCTGAAAAGATAACACAGATATTGTTATCTGTTTGCCGATAAATTTACCACTATCTTCCTCTTCACTCTTCACAATAGGTGTAGAGTGTGGCAAAGCCCTTAAAGAAATTGTCCTTGACCTCATTATCTGATCCAACAAAGTGACACTTCCAAGAGAAAAAGCCAGAATGTTGCAGTTCCTGTAAGCACATATAGAAGATTGTACCACTGGTGCAACATCACCAAAATGCCGCATAAATGAATTCTCGGCAGACTCCCCAGTAGCTTTTAAGTTGCACAAGAAGATTTGAGAGTACCACTTCTTGCAACACCTAGTTCGACTCCACCTAAATCATAATGCCCTTGACCAATAGGAAACTTCTGAGCGGGAAGTTCGATTCGTATTTTCACAGCGCCCTCCTCCACATATTTTCCATCTTCAAAAGTAGATCCTACTTCATAGGGTGTGACATACTCAAGATAAGGACCAGGATCAATGACAATATACTGCTCGGAGTATCCTTCAGCAAATGCATGGAGCACTCCCTTTATTTTGTCCTCCCTAGCACGCTCTCTCTATTTAGACAACAAGAATCCAGGAAGATTATGCTCCTGTCCCGTATCAACCCAATTGCACTTGTGTACGCCAAAGACGAGGTAAAGCGACAGTCTACTTTGTTTACCCCCACGAATTCCTTCAAGAGAATTAAGCAAACATGAAATAGTACGAGGCCATAAGGCACCATCAAATGGATATGCGATTTCAGCCATTCTTGCACTCGCATTTGACAACACAATTCCTTGGCTAGCAAAAGGAACCAGAAAACCTGATAAATCCTTTTGAGACTTTTTAAACAAAGCTACATCATGTCGTGAATTTTCCTCCTCCTTAGTATTAGATCCCCTCGTATCGTTTTACACCCAGTAGGTACCTTGGTTTGCAAGCTCGCATTTTCATAGAAGTTGTCATTGGATAGCTTGGCTAATATAGTGTGTGAAATTTCATCGAATACCTGCTCTTCGATAATGGCAAAAGGTTCATGTACCATATCCGCCACCTCTACTGATTTTGCATGCCTAACTTGAGGTGCTTCCATGTCTTCAATAGGTTGAATTATAGTATTACTTCCCGACTCCCGTTATCAATGCCAAGGATTCTACATTTTCATACTTCTCTAGCAATTCATCAAACACATGGTCTGCCTTTGAGTTTCTAGTTTCATCAGCGGATTGAACAGGGAGATACTAGAACTAATTGTGAAACTGTAGGGATATAATTGACGTAGTTAAAACGAACCTGTGAGGAATAGGCTAGACTCTCTACCGGATGTGTGGTGGGTTGTTGTCAAAAATGCTAAGCAAATTTTGCCTTGAAATGTCTCCAATCGAAAATTGATTGTTCTAAAACAACCAATTGAACCAATTAAGAGCTTCACCATCAAGGTAAAAGGAAGGAAGAGGTAACCAATCCTTCTCGGCGAAGCCAAGATAAGTGAAGTATCGCTCGGCCCGAAAAAGCCAACTCTCTGGGTTGTTGTTGCCGCTAAATCGTTCCCGTACCACCATCGGAGTCCGATGGATGAAAGAACCAATGTAACGAATTAGTTTTTCAACAGTGATCGGAAATTACAACTCAACTCAAAACTATTACAGGAATTAGAGATACTAAACTGAAACACAAAGGATAGAGAAGAAGGATGAAAAGCTCAGAGCCTCAAACTAAGAATTGGGATGAGAGGATACAAACAATCGAGAAGGAAGATGAGGAGAAGATGACATTTTACTCAACAATAGGCATATCCTGTATCTCCCCCTGAATCCCACGTACTAGTATTCTATTTGGCTGTTTAATCATTGGGCCTTTACCTCTTGGCCCAATAGTCCCAAGTGGATTAGCCTCGTTCCACACTTCTGGCCCATAATCCCTTACCAAGTCAGGCTGGTTCACAACATGTGCCTTCTTTATTAGCTAATCGAAAACTTTTCATCCTTCAAACATTAACTGTGTTAGCTTGTTAAGCAAGTGGTGATGTTCCTTTTCCTATTCTTTTCCGATATAAATGAGCCTGTTAATGTGGGTTTTTGATTCATGCAGCAGATTCGTCTTGAGAGTGCAGGACCTCCAGTTCTCAATGGTTTTTCTGCTCAGGAACTGACGGCGATTTTAGAAGGAGATTTTATAGAGTTAGATGACCTTCTATGCCCACTTTCCGGCATTAAGTAAAAGAAGATAACAGCAACAATCCCAAAAGCTCAACTGCAATCCCAAGCAAGTAAAATCGATAAGGATCCCAAGCAACCTATTTTTGGAAATCAGTATAGCATCAAGTTCAAGCCGGATTATATCACTAAAGGCGACAATAATGGTATTCAGGTCACTTTTCAGAGCAATAGAAAGCGAGATTATAATAGGTCAATGAAAGAATGATAGTTATCAAAACTGTGAGGTCACCTCCTACAGAGGCATCATTTTTGAAAATCAGCTCAACAGAATTGGATGAGTAGTTGTTCACATTATTTTGTCGTCTGGATGGATATCTTGACAGTTACCAATTTATGAGGTCACTTAACGGCATGATTTCTGAAAATCAGCTCAAGAGAGTAGATGGGTTGAGTAATGAGGCTCACCTTATAAGTATGCAGTTACCTGGAAGGATATCTTGTTTATGGGTGAAGAGTTATGTCACCTAATACTGTGCCATTGATCCATGGAAATTGGCTCAATAGTATTAGATTGCGTGAATATTGGCTGACGTTACCTGGACAGACATCTTAAACAGTTATCAAATACGAGGTCACTTCATACAGTTTCATGATTGCTGAAGATCAGCTCAAGAATAATAGATGGTGTGAGTAATGAGGTCAAATTTACAATTATACAATTACCTGGGGGGATATCTTGAGTAGTGGCTGAAAGAGTTAGGTCACTTCATACATCATGATTGCTCAAAATCCCAAAGGTAATAGATTGGCTGAGTAAAGCTTGGATTACACTTATACAATAGGATGGATGTCTTGTTATATGGTTGAGAGTTGAATTATTCAAAGACATGTCATGATTGCTGAGCATCAGCTCTAGACACTAGATGGGTAAGTAATGGCTCACATATTAATGGACATCTTGTATTTGGTGAAGAGTTAACAACACAAGCAATAACAGCTATAGTAATGACAAGGATGGCCATCTTATATGTGGAAGGATATCTTGTGTATGGTGAACTTAACTATGGGAGCAACAGCATGGATATATCTTGTACATATGGTAAAAAGTTAACAGCAGCAACAGTAATAGCAACAATGACCACAACAAGTATCTCATAATACTGAGCAAGTTGGATTGTGAAGAGTTAACAAGTAGCAAAGACCATAGGATATGACAATGTCGGTTGATTATGAGGTGACAAAAATGTTAGGAGATCAGTGCTGGTGGGAGATTAGGTACAAGCATGTACGTGGTGGAATAGTTGAGGTTTGCACCAATCTGGCCCGTTTGTCCGGACCCAAGTTCTCTTGCTTTCAGGTATTTAACATAATTTTGTATTTTTTAACAATATTTTGATGCAGAAAAGCATTGATTCCTATTTGATTTGTGATGCAGGCCGACAATTTTGGCTCCTTAGTAGACTCTGCTCTTGGTGTAGATGTGGCAGCATAGTTAAGGTTATTGGTACGTTTGGCGAACTCGGTAGTGTAAGATAAAATCTCAACATTGCCTTTTTTTTTTTTTTTTTTGCTTCACAAGTCTTCTAATCTCTAGCAATCATGCCTAGTAGTAAGTTGTGGAGAATGTAAAACTTCAAAGTCCAGTTCCAGATAAGTATGTTTTTATCAAATCCTAGTACAAGATGGTAGCATAATGAGAAGTACTTTGGGTATTTGTACTATATGTTCTCTAGGATCTTTTCCTATGCACTGACTGTAGTTTGTGAAGCTTGAAACTGTTGTTGTACTCTATTCACAGTGTATTACTGGTACTTGGACTGTCTTTTCTGTTAGGGAAACACTCATGACACTCAACAGTTAAGGTGCTTGGTTGCTACACTTGTACTCCTTAACGAGGGGCTCTTGTCTCCCCCCCCCCCCCCCCCCCCCCCCCCCCCCCCCCCCCCCCCCCCCCCCCCCCCCCCCCCCCCCCCCCCCCCCCCCCCCCCCCCCCCCCCCCCCACTATCCAAACTTAACCCCAACATTCGAAGAAATAGTCTGGCGTCGTGAATCTTCGTTTCGCTGGAAAAAGAATGACTCCAGCAAAGTTTCAGCCAAGCTTTTGGGTTTTCGATAAGACGCTATGGTTTTTGGCCTTGCAAGATATGAAGAAGATAGCCTAATCATGCCCTGCAGGATTCCGGGCGGAGAAGGATGGAAAAAAAATTCAGTAATCAAAAACAATACGTTTCTTTTATCTTTTGAAAAGGGAAAATAGACACTTTTCAAATAGGAAATGAAGAGATGGTTTAGTTTGAGTAAATCGTTAATCAATCTTCATATCTAGTTATTATGTCCCATTCATCTTATTTTAAATGGTCCTTTAATCGGCAGTAAAAATTTGGTTAATGACGGTGTCATGTTGGCTCATATGTAAAAAATTAACTAAATAAGGAAATCAGAAGACTGGAAACAAATGGGTTTAATTGAGAACCGAGAAAGATTTTTTTCTCATAAGCAACCGTTTTTGTTTTCCGAAATAAAAGAATATCATAGGGATTGGCTAAATGACATTCACCATCAATTTGATTTGAGAATCATCATGGACGATTTGCAAGAAATTTTATGACATGACCAATTTCACAATGAATAGTTTTAGCACCTGTGCTAATGAGAAGTGTAGCACAGATAATTCGGATCCTCAGCCATGCTATAGTATATGAACCATCTGTTGCATAGAATAATGCCTCTTTTCTGGAGATTTGCTTGAGTGAGATAACGATTGTGTTAAAGTTGTCCCTGTCCCTATTAGACATATCACCTTCGATTGGCTTTGATCTTCCGTAACTCTTGGGATCTTACTTTTTTACCTTGAGATGACTTTGAATTATAGTCTTGAATCTACTGATGCATGCTTGTCATTGCCAGAGTATTCTTTAAGCAAGCAGCCTTTTATATACTGAATAATGATGCTTTTTAAGTGGGGAAATTGTCAAATATCCAATTGATTGGAGTACGTAGTTCATTAACGAAGCATCACGCTTTCTCTCATGTTTATGCTTTGATGTTGTGTGTTCTGTCCCCGCTCCAATCAGAGGCGGGTCTAGAATTTTCGTTAAGGGCGTCAAAATGTATAAAAATAAACGTACCAAGAAATTAAGGAGAGTCAATATATATATATATATATATATATATATATACACACACATTGTATTTTTTTCGTTAAGGAGTGTCAAAATATATAAAAATAAACATACCAGGAAACAATTCCGTAAAGGGTTGACACCCCTTCCTACAAGGTGGCTCCGCCACTCACCCCAACCCACACCTCATTTCCCCGTCATAAAAGGAGGACTGCAGAAAAGCTTTCGTTTATTTTCTTTGTTTGTAGGGTCTGAATGTTTAAAGTATTTTTGCCACATGACACATTAGTCATGTTCTGTGCTGCGGCAATAGTATAGTCAGTCAAGAGAATGCAATCTCCAATTTTCTCTCTAATTTTGGACCCATATGATCAAAATTTTGTTACTTTCCTCATAGGAGACAATTAACCACCAAAAGAAGTATTCTATTGATAATGTTGGACTCAGATAGTGCAAGTGTTGGTTCTATTTTTTATTATCCTCCACTCACTATTTCCAGAAAGTCCAGCTAACATTTGCTTTGATCAGCCAACAATTATCAATGGTAGAGAATAGAGATATACATTGATGATTAGTAAATACACCAACTAATTTAGGATTTGAGACAGAGAGGATTTAACTAAGAAAATACTGGATCTAGCTACGATGAATTACATGAATACAAAATTTGTTAATAGATGAAACATACACCACATATTCGTATAATCGATTCAACTAATTTAGGGTTGAACTTATAGGATTAACTAATTATTCGACAACTAAAGTACTCATTGGTACGAGGAGGGGACTAAAATTATACACCTTATTACAGCATTTGTCTTTGCACTCATAGTTGATGTAATGTAATAATCATGGAAAATTATCCTCTTCCAGATTTTTGTTCGTCTTTCTCTTTTCTTCTTTCCTGTAATAATTCATGGTGTTTGTGAAAAATGTGTTCATTGCCTAGTGCAGAGGCGGATGTAGTTTACTACTCACGGGTTCAACTGAATAAATGACTTTCGACGCGGAGTAAAATTTGTATGCAAAAATAATATATATGAACCCATAACTTTAAAAATATAATGAATTCAGTGTTTAAAATTGAACTCATAGGATTTAAATCCTGAATCCGCCTCTGGCCAGGCCTAGTAGGGACATGTGTGGTAATGATTTAAAGATTCTATGTTACAGAAGGTTGGTACAAAAATTACTCTTTTCACAGAAGAGAGGTGCTTTTCTTTAATGTTCATAATTCAAAATCAAAGTGTTTAAAGGGGCAATTCTCTGCGGTTTGGTAGCTGCAATACATTGTCGATCCTAGAATATATTTTTGTCATACCTTCCTCTGGCCATTATTATTTTTGACACTCAGAAATTTGTCCATCGTTGACCCAATGTTTTACCGAGTAAATTTTATGGGTGATCATTCAAGTTTGTGTTTATTATGCAAAAGTTATTTTTCTTCTTTTTATTACGTAAAAATCATTCAACTTTGTGTTCAATATCCAAAAGTCACTTTTCTTTCTTTTGTTACACAAATTATTTTATCTTGCCCTATTTATCACAAAAGTCACGTTGCCCAGATTTTATTACTTTTACTTGAAAAGTCTATTATATCTTGACGTTAATCCTCTCATTTATATATGTAATGCCTTCTATATTATATACTATATAATATATTTTTACCTAGATATTTCATTTATAATTAAAATAACTTTAAATTATTTTATTTATAATATATCCATAAATTTAATTTTTTGGCACTCAATTTGTTTGATCATATTTAAACATGAACATATTATATATATAAAAATAATAAAATATATCATCTAAAATGATAAAAACAGATTTTTTTAACAAATTACAGTTTTTTATAGCGAATAAAAATTTTAAAAAGTTTCAAAGATATTTGTGTTTAATATTAAGTTTTTTAAGGCTTTATCTGTTAATATTATTTATTTGAAAGTATTAATATGATGTACCATTTTTCTAAATATGGGTATTTTATTTATTAAATTAATGGGTATGGCTTAGCTGATATATTAATGAGCTTTGATTTTTTAATTTTTATTAAACAATTCTACAATTAAGGAAGTAGACTTGAGATTTATTCACGGTAATGTTACTGACAAATTTAATAATGCTACTTATATATCTTGAAAACTAGTTTTAAGAAGATACAAAATGTACGAATATATTACATATAATGTCAAGGGCATAACAGACTTCTCAGATGAAAGGTTTGTAAAATCTGGTCAGGGTGATTATTGTGATAGCTAGAGCATAGTAAAATAATTTTTGTATAACAAAAAAAAAGTGACTTTTGGGTAATAAACACAAAATTAAATAACTTTTACGTAACAAAATAAAGAAAATAATTTTTGGGTAATGAACACAAAGTTTAACGATCACTTATGAAATTTACTCTGTTTTACCTGTTCATGTCAATATATACACCCTAATTCCTTTGCATTTTCCATTCTCATTTCTAAACTGTTTGGACTTAGTTATGCGAATTCTGTATATTTATCGGGCTTTAAGTACATTTGGGCATTTGGTCAGTTGACCAAAAATAATTATAAAAAAAAATATTGTTTATTTATAAATATGTATATTATATATTAATATTTAAAAAATATTTATTAATTTACTATTATTTTAAAGGGAGGCTATACAATATCGATTTCGCATATTATAATTTATTCTATTATAGTCGGGCCAATTTAATTCAGTAAGGGTAATCGTTTTAATTTTAAGACTAATGAGAAGATCTATAAAGCTAGAGATTCTCTAAATATACTTGTATCTAATTGAATTTAATGTAAGTTTAACTACAACACTATCTCAATTTAAGTAGTTGGTATCACATATAGGGCCCGTTTGGATTGGCTTAAAAAAAGTAATGTTTCAGCAGAAATAGTTTTTAAGTCAAAAAGTAATAAGTTGGGATAGGCCAGCTTCTTGCTTTTGACTTGTTTTAAGTTGTTTTTAACTTATTTTAAGCACTTTCTGATTTTGCCGAACATTGAAAAAATTTAAAAAGAACTTAAAAGCTGATTTGACCAGCTTAAAAGTCAATCCAAACACCCTCGTATGGATTACATATTTGATTCCATGTATTTTTCTCGTTCATAATTTTTTAACAATAAAAAGATGAAGGAATTTATAGAGTAAGATGGCACCAAAAGTTTTTTTTCCCCGTCATTTGATCATTGCTAAAAAGCAAGCTAATTGAGAGGATAATTTAAGAGAACCATCTTTGTTGACCCCGTCTTTTACGTGTTCATATTAATACCTTCTAATATGCCGAATTTCCTTTACATTTCCTTTTTTAACTCCCTCCGTCTCATATTAACAGTCGTGGTTACTAAAAATTGTTATCTCAAATTATTTGTCATTTTAGAAATTTAAGACAAAATTAATTATATTTTTCCTTTTTTACTCTTAATAATAATTGTTCTTGAAGATGGAGATAACACATAAATAAAATAAATATTCAATGAAGAGAGATTATATCTTAAGACATAAATAAGGGTAGAATAGTGAATTCCCGTTCCCAATTAATATTTATTAAGGGGCGTGTAAATGAGAAATATGACACATAATATGAAACGGCGGGAGTATTTTCGAAGCAAATTCTCTTACTTGTGTTTCCCAACAATGTACATTCTTGAATCTTGCAAATGATTAGGACAATTGAAATAGAAGGGTGAATGGTTTCTTGTGTTTAAACATGTTATTGTCTTACACACAAACAGCATATCCAAGAAATTTCTTATGGTCAGCACATGAATAATGGAAGATCTGGTCATTTAAACAAAATTCAAATCCTTGGGAAGTTACAATCAATGGTGAATGGACGCATCTTCCAAGCAAAAGGGTAACAAAGTTTCTTTTCTTTTCCTTGAGGAAACGAAAGGAAAAAGAAAGACACGCATTTATACACACAAAAAAGTTTCTAATGGAAAAGAGAGAGAATAAAAAGAAGGGGATATCAATATCTCGTTTACCCTTTCGTTCAACAACAACAACGACAACATCATATCCAGTGTATTCCCATAAGTAGGGCCTGAGAAGACTATTATGTGCACCGACCTTATTTCTACCTTAGAGAGATTGTTTCCCGAAAACCCTCGGCTCAATAAAATAAAAATACAGTTGTTATGACAAAGAACTATGAAAAGTGAGATAGTAGCAACAATCAGAGAAAATAAAGAAGGAAGCAAAGAAAATATCAAGAAATAATATCGATCTGAAAAAGGGAACATAGGGATAACACTAGTACTACAACTATGGAAGGAAGTACAAGTTTGGAAAGGAAAGACGCTCGGCTACTTGCTACCCTACAACTTTAATCGTCGACCTCCACACCCTCCTATCAAGGGTCATGTCCTTGGTAAGCTGAAGACGTGCCATATCATGTCTGATCACCTCTTCTCCAATATTTCTTCAGCCTACTTCTACCTCTCATTTGACTCGCTATAGCCAACATTTCACACCTTCTCGCTAGGGCATCTGTGTCTCTCCTCTTCATGTGTCTGAACCATCTCAACCTCGCTTTTCGCATCTTGTCTACCACACATGCCACTCCCACCTTATCTCGAATCTCTTCGTTCATAATCATATCCCTCATATTATGGCCACACATCCATATCAACATCCTTATTTTCGCAATTTTTAATTAAACAGGGGAGTTCTTGACAACCCAGCACTCCGCCTTATACAATATGGTCGGTCTAACAACTACTCTGTAAAACTTACATTTGAGTCTTGGTGGTATATTCTTGTCGCACAAAATTCCGGATGCGAGCCTCCACTTCATCTACCACGCTCCAATATGATATGTGACATCCTCGTCAATCTCCCCATTTTCTTAGATTATAGGCCCAAGATACTTCAAACCATCTCTCTTGGGTATACTTGTGTATCCACCCTCGCTTCATTGTCATCCTCCTGAGTCACGTAACTAAACGTGCACATCAAGTATTCTATTTTAGTCATGTGCAACTTGAAACCTTTAGACTACAGGGTCTGCCTCCGGACCTCCAGCATAGTGTTAACACTGCTTCGTGTCTCGTCAATCAGAACTATTTCAGCTGCAAATAACATGTACCAACGTACCTCCCCTTGAATGTGTCGCATCAACTCATCCATCACCAAGGCAAATAAGAACATGCTAAAGGTTGATTCATGATGAAACCCTACCTCTACTGGAAAGTGCCCCAAGTCCTCTCCCACCGTTCCAACCCGGGTTTTGGCTCCATCATACATGACCTTAATCGCCCTAGTGTATGCAATATGTACTCCAAGAATCTCCACATAACCTCTATAAGAACTTTTGTCCGCTTCTACATATTAAGGGGTCGTTTGGTACAATGGCGAGATATTTCAGGATATCCCATACAGTGAAATATCTTATGAGATTAGTGATAAATGATGAAAAATGCATGTTTATTGAGTATGTTTGCATATTATTTATTATGTGAGTTGCTAGATATTACATGTTTATAAACATAGATTATGCTCATTACTTGTTTATCGTGTGTAGAAATGAATTCGGATGGAAGTTGGCAGGAATTAGATGATTTGATGCAAAAAGGGTAGAGATGCAAGACATGGGAGTGTGCCACAATTGGTGCATTCCATCAAAGTAGGAACGAAATGGCCTAGGGAATGAACAAAAAAATGCAGTATGGGAATCATATCATTGATATTGAGGATGTTGAAAATCCTGAAGTTCGTGTGTTTGAACGCATTGGTCCGCACTCCAAATATTTTTCCACATTGTGCTTGGATGACGATATGAAAATAGAGTCATCCGAGCCGATTGAGGAGTCAAGGAATGAGGAACAATGTGCCTACATTCTAGAATTTTTCATACCAGAAAGACAAGATTACATACCTCATCTAAAAGCAAAGAAGTGTAGAATAGTAGAGTGGTTATTTGGGCCAACTAGATTTATTCCACCACCCATGGAGCATAGTAGAAAACTTGAAGCAAAGTTAGGGGTCCAATTAATAAGCTCAAGGTGGAGGTAAAAAGTGATTCACGTCGTGCCACGACATTAAATCAGGTGTTCGTTGGGAGGCAACCCAACTTTACCGTTTTCTTATATTTTTAGTTTTTATTTATATTATTTTTGTACTGTCGTTTTTTATTTTTTTAGGAGTATGGGAAGCAAAAGCTATTGGAAGGATGCAACAGCAAGCCATATGGTTGGAACTAAGTGTGGGGTACCCGCACAATGGGTCAAGCCTAGGAGAAGTCTGAGTACCCCATGAGCTATTAATGCTTCGACCTTTGGCCTACCAAAGAGTTTCTTTTACCCTCTTGTATTTTTGGCTGTGCATTGGGGACAATGCATACTTTTAAGTGTTGGGTGAAGAGACTGTTTGAGTGATTTGCTATGCTATTTTAGTTGTATTATTTTATGTGTGTTGATGAAAATAATAAATAAAAAAATAATAATAAATTAGGCAGAAATAATCTCTCTTATTTTTTTATGGCCATGGTTCTTTTTCAAGAGATGACTCTTTGAAGCGGGTAGTAGTAATTTTTTCTTGTAGGTAAAACTTTTAAAAAAGTTTTGGACTTTTCCCGACGATGAACTTCCTAGACAGTTTTCTTGAGGGTTCAAAGTCTAAAGAAAAATACAAAAGATTTTTTATTTCTTTTTTAAACTGATAATGGAATGGGAAGAATTTGAATGTCTATTTTATTGACATGGTTTATATCGAGGCTTAGAGGTGGAGCATTTTGTGCTGAGTACTTTCTTTTTAATTCTTGTGACTATATGCCTTGAGAATATATGTAACTTTATTTTGACGCTTGGGCTCATCTGTTGACTCTTGTTGTTACTTCCTAGTGTTTGAATTACATGATTACAAGGATAGTTGCTTTAACTTGAGATTCGAGTCTGAGTAGTCGTGAGTAAGTCATGTGCATTGTGTGAGGTGAGATTTTTGTTGTACTATGTGTCATCCCTTGTTAGTCTAGAACCTGCCCCGTGTATGAGTCGAAGTGAAATGATTAAGTCTTGTGGGTTGAGGAAATGATATAGGCATTTCTTTGATTGACCCTTAAGCCCATTTTCTTACCAGTGATAACATTATCCGTAGTCATCCCTTTTGAGCCTATAGACCTTTTTATTTGGCATCCACATTACAAACCAGCCCCTATTTTGTTCTAAATCGTATTTTGTCCACCCTTTACCTTTGAAAGCATTTAAGTTGCTGAAAGAGTAAAGAAAGAGATTGGGTAGCTTTTGAGTGGAATCATAGAAAGTCCGAAAAGGTTCATTTGTGAATAAAATCCTTACCAATCGTAAATACCAAATTAAGGAAAGTGTGAAAACAAACACACACAAAAAGATGAATGACACCTCCCATATCTTTGTTTGGGCTAGTGAGTATCTATATCTTGATGTGCTTAATGAAGCAGGGCTTAATTGTGTATGGTTCACGGTAAAATATTGAATTGGTCATGACAAGAATGTGCTTGAAAGCATGGTGTATTAGTGCTTATGAGGGTTAGTCACTATATATATATATATATATATATATATATATATATATATATATATATTCTCACCCATTCCTTAGCCTACATTATAACCTATAAAGTCCTACTTGATCCTAGACTTTGAAAGCTTAAATTAGTCGAGTCTTACGCTACATGCAAGCCTATGGTACGAACATGGGGGGCATATTCCTTAAATTCGCTCACTCTTTGCGAGAGTGAGCAAATTCTTTCAATATCTGAGTCCTTAAATTATGCTTGAATTCATATTGAGTTTGTTGACTGATTACTCTCTTTGCTTTGTTGGTGAGGGCACATGCTTCACGACGAATTAGTAAACCCATATCTTTAGTTGGCACAAGAAAAGAGTCATATAGAGAAATATAGTGGAGTCAATTTTTGAGGTTAGGATGTTAAAAGAGTCACACAAATATTTAATTAATCTTGGCATTGGTCTAATAATAAGAAAAAGTGTGAAGAGTGCTTATGTCGGGCTCTAAGCGTTGATATAAATCATTGTCATTGATATGGTACTTGAGTATGTTTTGGAGTTGTGTTAATTGCCGATGTGCTTAATTTTAAGTTGCTCAAGAACGAGCAAGAGTTTAAGTGTGGGGTAGTGATAAATGATAAAAAATGCATGTTTATTGAGTATGTTTGCATATTATTTCTTATGTTAGTTGCGGGAGATTAGATATTTTTAAACATAGAATATGCTCGTTACATATCTATTGTGTGTAGGAATGAATTTGGATGGAAGCTGGCCAGAATTGGATGATTTGATGCAAAAAGGGTAGAGATGCAAGACATGGGAGTGTACTACAATTGGTGCATTCCATCAAAGTAGGAACGAAATGGTCTAGGGAATGAACAAAAAAATGCAGTATGGAGGCTGGCACTTGACCTAGCACGCGAAAGAACAAAGAAGAAAAAAGAAATAATTGGGTGCATGCTAGAAGTACCGCGTTCCACCAACTCTAGCACGCGACTCAGTGTATCATTTTTGAATTAGGATAGATCAAGGACGCCCCACATCAACCCTAAATTTTATAAATACATCATAAAACGTCCTTTTGAAGGAGAAGACACTACTTTAGGGCAAGACAACACCGGAGGAGGCAAGAATACGCGAGAAGCAAGGAGGAAGATTCAACCATGAGTTTTTCCCCTTCTTCTTCCTACTTTTCATTGTTGGTTATGATTTTTAGTATTGTAGTGTTTACATACTTACCGGAAAAAACCTTTCTACTCCTCCGAAGTAGGGGTAAGGTTTGCGTACACACTACCCTCCCGAGACTCCACATGTAGGATCTCACTGGGTTGTTGTTGTTGTTGTAGTGTTTACATGCTATTATGAGTAACTAATTTATTATCTAGAGTTTTGATGGAACCTCTTGGAGGATGAATTCTTGTTATAATATAATTTAACCTTTGAATTTATTTACTTGTACAACTACGTGCTTATTTCAGTTGATTGAATGGACGTCGATTGATTGTGCCTATTTATTATGTGTTGCTTGAGAAAGGACACATATTTAGGTGGTTGTTGAACTACATCACTCCTAAGGTATATGAGAGATCAATACGGCGGATTTAAAAGCGGGATTAGGGATAAAGAAGCTTTGACGTGATCATAGTGAGTGGTGAAAAAGTACGAGCTAGCGTAATTCGAGAAAATATGACTAGTAAATTATTGTAGTTGCTCGAGAGAGAATTATGATAATTAGAGGGCTCGTGATCAGTAGAGAATACTTAGGCGATATTATAGGAGACACAGTGGGGGGATTCCGATATTTGTGAAAATCATAACTCTATACCTCGTTAATTTTGCCCCAACCCATAGTTTCTTTAGTTGATAAATTTCTATTGCATTTTGATAATCACTAGTCAATTAGTTTAAGTAACTTAAAAGTTATTCGAGGTTGTCCTCTTGGTAATATTAAACAGTTATAGTGAAACCTTAGTTCTCTGTGGGATTCATCTCCGAACTTTTAGACCGGATTATATTTGCAGCGACCGTTTACATTCTGAATTTTTTCATGCCACAAAGACATGATTACATACCTCATCTAAAGGCAAAGAAATGTATAATAGTACAGTGGTTATTTGGGCCAACTAGATCTACTCCACCACCCATGGAGCATAGTAGAGAACTTGAAGCAAAATTTGGGGTCCAATTCATAAGCTCGAGGTGGAGGCAAAAAGCGGTTCACGTCGTGTCACGGCATTAAATCATGTGCTTGTTGGGAGACAACTTAACTTTACCGCTTTTTACTTGGTGGCTAAGTCACTCTTTTCTATAAACAGAGGGGTCCTATTCCATTGTAATTCATCCCAAAATTTAATAAGAATTCCCTTTTCTCTTTCTCTGCAATATTGTTCTTCTTCTTTTATTGTTTCATAACACGTTACCAGCACGAGACTCTAACCAATTGAGTAGAAGCTGGACTTAGCATAATGATTGTCAATTGTTCCATGAACTTCCTTCATGATAAATTATGGATTTAAAGTAAGTATTTTACTTTATTTTTATGTTTTAATCTCTTGAAATTTTTTAATTCGATTTTAAATGCAAACAAAGACAATAAACTTTGATTGTAACTCTAATAGAGTTTGCAGGAAATTATAGCCACCCGAAGTGGTAAAATTTCTTTGCCTTGCCATGATCAAATTCATGTATGATTGTGGGCAAAGAAGTAGAAACTCATCCCATCGAATTTGCTTCATTCTCATTCACCTTAAGAAAAAGTGATAACAATATGTGATAAGTATGAAAAAAGACTTACCATAAATGTATCAATAGACATGGACGTAGCATTTGACGAAATTATAATCGGCATCATTGTGATAATGAGAATAATAAGGATTCTCAAAATAATCCTTCACTCTGTGAAAGTAATGTTTGTCATCGATTTGACATGGGATTTCTCAAAGCACATATAGATGATTATGGTCTATTCATAATATGAATGTAACAACATGTGATTTATGAATACATATTCATTCTTGAAAAAATATGAACGTGTTAGTGGTAATGAATATATCACACTCACCTCTAGAAGAGGGTTTGAGATGAAATAAGAAAATAATATCATTATTATGGCATGAATGGTCATTGGTCATATACATATTGTACGCCCAAATATTTTGGCAATGTGATTATTAAAGGACAACAATAATGCAACAAATAGATCTTGCATATAATTTTCACAATGACCATAATGGTATAACTTTCTTTTTAAACGAGATATTTATTATATGGATATTGATGAATATGTGGTTGTACAAAATTAAGTGAAAGCTCTAGAAGAGCCAATTATACTACTTTGGAGAAATAAAATTGATTATCAATAAGGTATAATGTCGTAGTAAGTCTCAAAGAAACTTATTGAGTTTCTAAAGTATTCGCGAAAGCGGTTGGTTATATTGAGACTATAAATAAAGAAAATATTTAATATCTTCTATTACTACAACTTGTAGCGGGTTAATATGTATGTGAAAGGTTACCCGCTTTATTCTCCAGTTTGTACTACATAGATAAAAGAATGCCACAATAAACTTGGAGGTTATTGATAATTGCACACGTCATAGTATAAACCTGAAGTTTACTGATACAAATAATTTTATCAAACATGGCATGTTGAGCAATCTTGATTTAAGTATGACGTGCATAATAAATAAGAATTAACATGGGTAAGTGTTGAATAAGATTCTTTATGAATTCTCTTGTTTTGCTTGTTCTCGCGATTATTATACCAACTAAAATTGGGATTGAATCCTATAAATGCTGAAAATATCAAAGGTGAATATGGGCTCATTCACCTACCATGTATACCACATAATATGCATCTATGAGATGGTTATACGTGCGATTATTATTAACCCGCAACCTGCTGTTTGCGAGGTAACTTGCTCAATAATTTAATTTAGAGCATAATTTGAAGATTGTTTATTCATATAGTTCATCTTGATAAATTGGTTTACATCACAATTGGTTTAACAAAATGATTTATTGAGTGCTTCCACTTAATAGCTAAACTATTGCTTATGAGAACAAAGTTATCTATATCAGTTTGATATACATTATATACAAAAGTATATTGCATTCTCCTCTCACAAGTGGTTCAGGTCAAGAACCAAATAATTCCATCTTATTATTATTGATGTGCGATGTATATTTTTATTAACACCATAATGCACAAAGATGGGTTCCCAAAATTGAGTAAGAAAATTAGTTTTTCTAACATGAGGGGGAGACAAGAATAAGCAGTTGAGAAAAAGTTACGTGGAATGAATTGTCATTTGTACATCTAGATCATCGAATAAGATAATATGAACTTGAAATTCATAAAAAGATAATTCATTTGCAATATATTGCAAAGTATGTCAGGCGCATTTGCAGACCCAAAGAAAGTAACTATATTCTCATTGCAAATGCTCCAATTAAGTCCTAGAAGGACAAAGTCTATGGTACGCTTAAAGCGTATAGACAAATCGGTTCAATTAAACTTCTTGATAAAGAAGATGAGCAAATGATCAAAATGATCATACTAACGGAGGCAAGTGATCTAGAATATCACATGACATAACACTTCATAAAAATCTCAGGGGAGATTCAAGTACTTGAATATATTAATGAAGAGATTTCTATGTTATGTCTTTATGAAAATAAAATATTGGAACCGATATAAAATGTTTGTTAACGACATCTATCATAGCGCTAAGTATAGATGAGGATCTTAAGTCTATCGTATACAGACACAAAAATATTGGTCAAATGGAAGAGACACAATTCGAATAGAATTGGTTTCATATGAAATACATGTAATTTTAGACATGTAGTTCAAACACTCGAAATTATAAAGTCAATGGTGTGTGCAATCACTTACATGTATCTTTTATGTTTGGCATGATATGAAAGCTTGATGCAAATCTAAAGTCTATTTGTATGGATTATATGACTTAACTTATACGACAATCTCTTAAGGATATTGCTTAAAACATATTGAATTCTTGGTCATGAAGTACTACATCCTAAGTGCAATTTGTGCACATTTGTATCTTGCTATAACTATAAGGGTGATAATGTAATAGCGAGGATTTTCAAGGTGCAACATATTTATTGGAGTTAATATGGATGATTTATTCGTCAAATCTCTAATGATGTCATATTTCAAGAAGCTAGTGCACAAGATTGGGATGCGAAGACTCAAGTATGTAAATTGATACGCTTATCAGGGGGAGTTAACGCGCGTTGTTAGATATGTGTACTCTTTTTCCTTCTTTAGAATTTTTTCCCACTGGATTTTATTTTAGTTAAGGTTTTAACGAGGCACATTAAGGGGGAGTGTTATAAATAGAGTTTTATTTAAGGTGAATGTCTATATTTTAGAAAGATTTTAGGGATTTTACTTGGTGACTAAGTCACTCTTTCCTATAAATAGAGGAGTCATATTGTAATTCATCCCAAAATTCAATAAGAATTCCCCTCTCTTTCTCTGCAATATTGTTCTTCAATTTTAATGAATTTTGCATACAAATTTTTATTCCGCATTGAAATCGTGAATTCAGTTGCACCTATCGGTAGAATACTACATCCGCCTCTGACTATAAATAAAATGTGTTTTTCTCAAATAATAGTACAAATATTTCTCATGAGGTAACTCGGCGACGCAACATATTTTAAAACGATTTTTGCAAATAAATTAAAAGGCACCATAAATTACTTTCATCATTGTTACTTTGTGGTATTTTTTTTTTAATTTCCCAACTGAGAGGGAGGTTCCTACTTATTGAAGCTAGAGGGTTGGGAGTTGGGACTAGGTGAAAAAAATAAAAAAAGATGCCCACATCAACTAGTTTCAACTTTTAAATTGACAATTAATTAGGAGAAAAAGAATCGCACTCGGTTTGCCTCTTGCCAACCATATGTGACCTCACATAGCATGGAAAACTTCAATAATAATAATAATAATAATGACGGATTTGTAGCTTATGGGAATCATTATCTTCTTTTTATTAATAAGTAATAAATATATTTTTCTAACCAGCCATTACGCATTGGTAGTTCAAGTAGACCATATGGAAAAAGATTGGATGCTTGTTCTCCATCATCTAAACCATCAAATCCAAATTCTCCTCTTTCTTTTTTTAATCATGAAAAACAATGCAAAAGCCATTTAAAAAATAGAGAATAATATAATAATTATATATAGGTCCACTTATATAATAGTAGATGCCATGTCTAAGGTGCTCACAGTCGCAGGCAGCAATTAAAAAGTTGTTTGGACCATTTAACACTTGCAATATTACCGCTTTATTAGATATTTGGTTCATTGTATTAAAATTTGAACATATGAGTATAATGTAGATTTTTAATTGAATGAAGTTTTTTCTTTTGGTAACTAAATATTTGTATTAATCACCAAAATAACTTTGTATCAAAAATAGAGATGAAAACTCAAATGCCACTGGAAAATCAAGCAAAATATTGCGAGTGCTTCCTCGTTAGACATGACCCAAATTGTATTACTTTACGTGATATAATTTTCATTTATTATCATGTGTAAAACATTATTGCATAATGATTCAAGTTCTTAAATGTGAAACAAGATATATAAGCCTGCTACCTAGGTAATAATGCGGAATTTATCATAGATTTATTGATAATACATATCATCACACAACTTTAAAGTAGTGCTGTTTTTTTTATGTCAAAGCAAACCACCAACATTTGAAAAGAGGGAAGCTAATCAATATAATTGACGGAAATTACCAAGTTTTGATCATTAAATGGATAATCAGCATCAAGCACAGTTTCAGATATGAATGTGAAAGAATAACTTCATATTCAAATTCATGAAATTGATTGGATTTTAGGGGTTACTTCAATCACATTATGGTTTACAATTATACGCAATCAACTTTTTATTTTTAAACTTATTTTCCTCGGATTAAAATTGGTGTAACCGTTTCTCTTTTTGTTACAATTAAATTTTTGGTTTACCATTATGTATTTTTTATTTAAATTGTTAGTATTGTTATAAAATTCAATGCGACAAAATAATGTTGTTCGAACAATTTCAATTTCGCAATTTTTCTAATATATCGACTATTTAGCTTGATGAATTCTTTATTTTTTTATATCGCAACAACACATAATTTACATTCGAACATGAGCAATGTTAGTTATAGTTGCAAACACCTCATGTTTCTCCTTTCTCTTTAAGATATAACACGCTTTTCATAAGCTCCATACATATCAATAAGCTATTATCGAGTAAAAACACCATTTTATAGTAACTACGCATATCTCTTCCTTAAGATGTCTAAATCATTGCCAGATTACTTATGATGATGTACATCTGCATATAAGCAATAAGTATTTTTAATAGATATATTAATAATTATTGAAATAAAAACTAATTGAAGTATATAAGTTTTTTGTCGCAGGTACATGTAACCTTTGACTAATTTAAAATTATGACTCATTTTATTTGTCAATTTAGCAAAAGAAAATTAGTTGAACTCTGTAAATATAATTGTATTACGAAAGTTAGTACGGTTATCACATGTCAAATTTTAGTTATTGGGTGTTTTAATACTATATGAGAAATGTAACTCTCTATGACTCTATCAAATCAACGAAAATAATATCTTCTAATTTTCAAATTTAATTTTGAAACTTACGAAAAGCTATGCTAGAAATAATGAACTTTAAAGCATAAACTAAAAAACAGATTTCAAGTGGTAAAGAGATCAATTTCTCAATCTCCCTACCTAGAAGAAACCTAGAAGAAAAAACAAAATCTAGCTCCACATAATTTAAATATGAATAGGCACCTTTGCTTCTCTATATTATCATATTACAAAAAATAAATAAAAAAAGCTATTCTTAGGCTGCAAACTTTAATCCTTACTAAAAACATTTTTTAGTTTCATTCTTTTCGGACCTTTAAGAAGAGTTTTTAAATACTACATACCTTTCAAAATTCCTATAACTATATTTTCTATTTTTTGCCAAGTGGATTTAGAAGACATTAAAGCAACATTGCAAGCAACTTCCTGGTATAATTTGAATATTCTTAAAATGTTAAATTACTTTCAACTCCATGAAAGATCGAATAATAAATACAGTACAAAAAAGTAAATATAAAGTCACGACATTATAAGAAATGAAGAATATGTTTAACATACAAACCAAGAGATTCATTTTCTTGAAGTTCAACATAATAATAACAAAGGGAAAGAAAACATATGAGAAAAGAGATTCATTTTACCAATTTTTCTTTTAACCCATGGATAAAGCTTTGACGTAAAAGGTCAAAAGGATAATCATAGAATATATAAAGTGGAGCGACAATTTATTATGTATTTTTTAATACGATTCAAAGTATGTGAAACGAATAGATAATTCTAGTGGTGGAAGCTAAAGGATATGGATTAAAAATGAATTAATAGCGGAAGGTGTAAGGTTTCTTACTTTGTATTCAATTTTAGCATAATTGAACTTATCTATTTAATAGAAGTTTGTTTTTAATTTTTTTGGGAAGGACAAAATGGTCAATCAATTTTAGATGAGTACTTTCGTAAATTAATTTTGATTCAGTCGCTTCCCACTTATAATATAATAGTTCATTTGCCATATTTTCTATAACGTCAACACCAATTAAAAATTAAAGTAACTTTATGTACTCGAGGAAGTTTCAATAATTTTGATATATCTTTTACTATAACAAGTTCTGACTTATAGTAACTTTTATTTATTTATGAATTTCTAAATGTGTAAAGATAATTAAAACAAAATCGAAATTATACTAAAATTAAGTTGAAAGCTATGTATGTTAACACCGTGTTCCGAATCCCAGTTTTCTTTATGGGAGAGAGGAAGCGATGGCGTGAACATAAACATATGGGAAATTGAATATCTCCGAATTTCAAATTAAAGAAAATATTCCAAGTATTGACCATATTTACGACTAATAATGAAAATTTGAAAGAAGCCATAATTTAGAAATCGAGTTCCCAATAATATTTCTAACTGATGGATATTTAATATTTTTTTAAAATTGCTGAAAATAATTAAGTATCAAATTAAATAATCTTCCAAATTTATACTCATGTCTAGATATTATTCCTCCATTCCCTGGAGTAAAACAATCTTTTTTTTCTCCTTTTAACATAACAACACTTTCATATTACCACATAACTTTTAAGAACTTAAATAGCCTTTGTGTAATTAAAAATTTATCAAATAATCTCAATTTTTTTTAACTATATAACAAAATTTGACTTTTTTTTTGAATGATTCAAATTTTGACTTATAGTAGAGTAATACTTTTTAAAAGGTTTCAAATATTTTAATATAGTTTCAAAATTTAACAATTAATATCTAAAATTTAACTGAAGTTATGCATTTTACCCTCGTGTTTCAGTTCCATCCGTTCATTTTAATATAAAGGGAGTAATAGCTTGAATGCGAGGGAAATGAGTTTCAATATAAGAGCATGAAATTGAATGTCCATTATTAGTACCCAAATATCGAATATAGAATATTAAAAATTATGAAAATTTTCCAGCTACATCTTGTTTAAAATTAAGAGAAATATGAAAATTTAAAATCTGAAATAAAGTCTTAAAAATCAAATTCCAATTTCCCACATCTATTAGAATTTTTATTTTTGCTTAAATTAATACTTAAGCTAAATAATTATCCTCATTTATAATTTAGATATTATTCTAGCACATTCTCTATCAGTATTAACAGTAATGAAAATTCAAAATTTCAAATTTAGATAATAAGATTTCCTATACCACTTACTTTTTTCAAAATCTGCTAAAAAAATTAAATTAATTAATTTCCTAATTTATGCTTATGTATAGATATTATTCCAATGTATTCCCTATCAGCGTGTTATGGCCGTAAAATGTCAAAAAATGTAATTTGGTCATGGCGGGAAAGTGGTTATGGTTCCTTAGGTCGTATTTTATGTCCCGGAAAAATATTAGGCGATCCGGGTCCGGGGTCCCGGGCCCGCGGCGGAGACATGAGCTATAGCACACGAAAATAGGGGACTCGCGCGGATTTCTAGTGTTATGGCCGTAAGATGCCAAAAAATGTAATTTGGTCATGGCGAGGCAGTGGCAATGGTTCCTTAGGTCGTATTTGATGTCCCGGAAAAATATTAGGTGGTCCGGGTCCGGGATCCCGGGCCCACGGCGGAGGCGTGAGCTATAGCACACGAAAATAGGGGACTCGCGCGGATTTCTAGTGTTATGGCCGTAAAATGCCAAAAAAATGTAATTTGGTCATGGAGGGGCTGTGACAATGGTTCCTCAGGTCGTATTTGATGTACTGGAAAAATATTAGGCGATCCGGGTCCGGGGGCCCGAGCCTGCGGCGGAGGCGTGGGCTATAGCACACGAAAATATGGGATTCGCGCGAATTTTTTGTATTATGACCGTAAAATACCAAAAAATATAATTTGGTCATGACGGGGCTGAATAAAATAAAAGACATAATAGGAAAAAAAGATGGTACTAGTAATATTCCATGTATTAAGAAAAAGGAAACGATTCCAACTTCCACCTGTAAACCAAACAAAGTGAAAAACAAGTGCAAAGATAAGGAAAAAAATACGTATGACCGAAAATACACAGAAAATCCGGGAGAAGACGTTAAATATTAAATAAAAAAAAGAAGAGTACAAAGACAGGCATGTGATTAGAAAGAGGGACAGGTGCTTTGGCGTGAAGATGAAAACGAGAGAGACAGTGTGACAAGAAGAGAGAAACTTAACTTTTATTTTCCATCCAAAGAAATAGTAATAGTAGACAGTACTTTTACTCTATTTTTTTTTTTGCCTTGAAACAAGTGAGTTTTTCCAAAGTTTAGACATCTTATCATTTACTGTACGGAAAAGATCAAATATACTCCTTTATTTTCAAATATTATTTAAGAATACCTCTCGTTATATTATTGGGTTATCTATACCCCTAACGTTATAATTTAGGTTCTAATATACTCCTCATTCTAACTTTAGGTTCAAATATACCCCTTATTTTAATGGAGGGACACGTGTCAGCGTCCTGTTGGCCAATTCAAAATATCTCCTAATTAATTAAAAAGACCCATTATCTATATCCGAAAAATAATTTTCTAAAATAATTTTCTAAAGCAGTTTTTTTTATATAAACTGAGGGGTATATTTGAACCCAAAGTATAATGTTAGGGGTATAGATAACCCAATAATATAACAAAGGGTATTCTTAGACAATATTTTTGAAAGTAGAAGAGTATATTTGGCCATTTTCCGTTTACTGTACGTAGTACTTTTTTTTGAAGCCATTTGGTAAGCAGTATTCAGACAACAACTCATTTCTTTATTCATTTCATTTTTTCCCTTTTTTTTTGTCTTCCCATTTACCCATGTTTATTTCTTTTCCTTTTCCCTTCCATTTCATTTAATTCTCTGTTTGGAAACTGATTGAATTTTGGGGTCATAAATCTTTTTTATTAAAGGGTGTGTTTTTTGTGTTAAAGATTACTGTCCCCCTCTCTTTAGTCTACCAGGTCAGGCCACCTCTCTTTTCATTTCTCTCTTTCTCTCTCACATTCTTGTTTTCCCATTTCATCTTTTTGATGTTTTCTCCCTTCTTCTTTCCTTCATTCATTTCTTGTTAAGAGGTGATTCTTTTTCTATGTTTTTCTTGTTTTGATTGTTCTTTTATCTGGGTTTTTTCTGTAGAAAGGTAAAAGATTTATCAACCATTTTTTTGTCTAACGCTTCTTTTGGATTTTCAGGTGGTAACCTTAGATCTGTTGCTTCATCTGGTGCTGTTTGCAGGTAAAATTCTTATACTTTTTCCTCTGTTAGCCGATCTTTTTTTTGTTTTTTGTTGCTTTCTCTTTGGTTTTTTCTTTTCTTTGTTTCAAGCTTTTGATTTTCTCATGTTGGTTCTGGGTTTATCTGCAAATTCTTTTTTTTATTTGAGATATATGTTTCAATGGACATTTTTTCTCCTTGGTTTTGCTGTATAAATGGTTCTGTTTCTTCTTGTTTGACTGTATGCATTGAATGCTTCAAAAGGTCTTCTTTTTTACCAGGAAATTAAGCTGAAAAACAAAGTTTTTACCTTTTACTATATATATAATTTTTTTTGGCTGTTTATGGTTCTACATTGAGCTGATTTAGAGGGGATGCATTAACCACGTTTCTTCTATTAAAGAATATAACTTTTTCTGATGTTTGATAATTTATTATTAGTAAAGATCTGATTTTTAATGGTTTTAGAGAGATTACTTCTTTCTTTGATCAAGGATATTGGATTTTCTCTATTACCGGTAGTTGGCGCCAGTCTTGTAATCTCGTATTCCTTGATCTTGGTTATTATATGTTTTGCCATTTGCTTCCGCTGCCTTTTAGCTTGTTGTTTCTATTAATTGGTTATTGGTACCGGAAACAACCTCACCTTCATAAGGTGGAGGTAAGGTCTGGGTAAACGTTACCCTCCCCATACTCTACCCATACTCTACTTGTGGGATTTCACCGGGTTTGTTGTTTTTTGTTGTTGATATTCAATTTTCTGAAGTTTGCAGATATATTTAGTTTTGAGTCCGTGATATTGGTAAGTACATATGTTTAATTTCAACCCTAATCATTGTGGACAAGGGGAGGCTCCTATTTTTTGTAGTGTAATGCTGGTTTCTAGTTGGTGATTGCTCCATTTTGTCTTTGCTTCTATTTAAAGGCTGCTATTTTCTAGATTTTTATATAATGGTATTTGGTACGTGAAGTAGTTGTGGTATCAAGCTCTTCAAATTCTTGTTGATTAGAATTTTCTGTGATTATGTGTTTCTTGAGCCGAGGGTCTTTCGGAAACAGCCTCTCTACCTTCTCAAGGTAGGGGTGTGGTCTGCGTACACGCTACTCTCCCCCAGACCCCACTTGCGGGACTAGTTTTTTGGAAACAGCCTCTCTACCTTCTCAAGGTAGGGATATGGTCTGCGTACACGCTACTCTCCCCCAGACCCCACTTGCGGGACTATACTGGTTTATGTTGTTGTTGAGAACTTTCTTGTTGCCTCAGTCTAACTGAAATCAGCGACATACATTGTATGGCAAAGTTTAGGTTTGTGTTCAACACAATTATCTATTCCTTGTTTTCTACTCTTTGTGATGTTTAAGGTGATATTGTTCATTGCATAAAGTCTTGTTTTTGGTACCCATATATGGATTGTAAAATCTCGTTGCTGCGCAACTTAGAAAGATATCTTAGGGAGGATGGTATGTTTTAACTTGTGGCGTCAAATAGATTAGGTCATATATCAATGCTGTGGTTAAGGCTTGTCCCTGAGCTCTTCACCTAATTAATGTTTCTTTCATAAAAACGTGATCTTTTCCCATGTTTTTCCTTACCTAATATATCAGAATATGCGAACAGGAATTTTGATTCTCACGTCCTATTAATGTGCTGCCTTAATTTACCTGCTTTACTTAGTGGTTATGTCACAATTATGTTTTTGACTTTGTTTCAGGTCTGCTTAGCTGTAGTTTGAGGCCCTGCTTGCACTACTACCATCTCAAAGTCTTTTGGAGACCGTGAATTGAGTATAGGCATAATGCAAGGGCAACGGAGTACCATCGGTTCCCTGCCAGAAACTTTGAGTTTCAATCATGGTTCAACATCGAGTGATGGCAGTATAGATCAGCAGATTTGTTGGAATAATTTGCGGAATCCTGCACAAAGTCTGCTACCAGATTATATGGTACCTTCTAGTGAGACAAACATACCATTTCTTAATCCTGTAAACCAAGAAAGACAGAATATAATTGGCTGGAATTTAGGTGAATCCAGCTCCTCTGGTGCACAAAATAATGTTAGTCGGAGCGAACGTAAAACAGATCATGGATGGTCATCTGCAATTAGTGCCTGTCCTGGGCCTTCTCACTTCTCTGCTGAGCAGCAATATGGGTCTTCCAACATTCTTTCATTGAGTGATGTTGAAGTAAATTTGAACAACCAGATAGCTAACCACACTTTATTTTCTCAAGGCTCTACTTCTAGCGCTGTTCCTCATGATCTAAATAGATGTTCTGGGCTTGAGGAGCATGATAACGATGAAGATAACGATGATGACTGCCAAGTGATGGAGTGCACCCCAGCGTTCAAATCTGATGCACCCGGAAAAGAACGGATGTCAACCGCGAATACTTCTTCTGACCCTTTTGCTGGGCCTTCTGTAACTAATGGATTTCTGATGGATGAAATTGATGGCAGGCCAGGCTGTTCACTGGATGGTCGAAGAATGGCTTGTAAGAGAAAAGCACTTGAAGGACATCTTGGGCAATCTTCAGGAAGTGGAAGTTCAAATTATCTTCCATGCGCAGAAAACAGCTTATGGCGTTCACTACCTGCTCCAAATAATATGACTACAGGTGTGAGTATCCCTCCACCAACAGAAAGTAGCAGAAGCATCAATTTGTCAGAGCAGGTGAATCCTAGACTTGGGCTCACCGTGGGTGGAGCTACTTCGGAAGGTCCTGTTGCATTGCCTGCTTCAAGAAGTGCGGAAAGTTTCCGAAGAAATTTCAGGCTGAGGATCAATGGCTCTCATCAGCAAGCTTCTATTCCTACTAATCTGTTTCGTACTGTGGGTAATGATGGAAATGTTAGCATGCCATCTGAACGGGATTCATCGAGGCTGCTTCGTAACGAATCCTTGGATTTTAGGTCTGTGTCTGCTGCAGATAATGGAATTCCTCGAGGCCAGCCTGTAGCGGTGCAGGTTCCTTCTCTGCGACGAAGTGCGCAGAGGTGGGATTTATCATCAAGCTCAAGAGCTGGCAGTTCATCAAGTTTTTCTGTTTTTGGGGAGAGAGATTCTGCAGCATATGAAGAACCAAGCTCAAGAAGTGTTCCCAGGAACATTTCACAGCATCCAATGTTCATACCCGCTACTGACTTGAGAAATTTGAACCAAAATCCTGCCAACTGGAGTTTGACTGGAGGAAATATTGCTGTTACTGGGAATGTTGCATCTACTTCTCGGGGTAGTCCCAGCTCAGGAGCTCCTTCCGCTTCTCCTAGTTGGGTGCAACACAGAAATCCTTCGCAACATCCCAGGAGACTCTCAGAATATGTTCGTAGATCTTTGTTGTCTTCAGCTGGCAGTAGTGAACCTGGAGGTCAGAATGGTAACACCCCACCACCTTTGGGTTCTGCTGCCTCACCGGAGATGGCACTTTCTGGTCGTCACGCGCATCGCCCGTCAAGTTCAAGGTCGGCCTTGATGTTGGAGAGACAACTCGATGGCGCTGTCGGAGTTCCATATTCTTGGAGGTCTTTGGCTGCTGTCAGTGAAGGAAGGAGCAGGCTTGTTTCCGAGGTATGATATTGGGTTTGTTATTGGTCCAATATTGCTGTGTAAAAGTAAATTGGCCTTTGATCATTGTTCAGGTCATAATATTTTCTTTTCCTCGGCCCTCGTACTCTGGACATCAGGGTTTTCCGTGTCACCGTGATTTTTGCTGGTTTCATTGAAGTTCTTGGGGTGGGGGTGGGGGTATGGGAACCTGTTGTTGGACTCGTTATTTAGAAGCTTGCTTACAAATAGGAAAGAACTTTGGAATGCATCAGAACTTAAGAACTCTGGAGTAACTAGAATCTTACCGGATCTCCTTGATTATTAATCTTCTTGTAGAAAAAGAGCTGAAGGCCATTATTGTGGTAAATGTGCGTTTAAAGTTTAGGGTCAATTCTTGAACAAAGTACCATTTTCAAATATCACTAAATGTAGGACATGCAAAAGTTTCCAGAAGGGGAAAGAGCACTAAAGGTGTACTTTATTATTTGATGAGGAACTAAAGGTGTATCTTGTTTGTAGGTATTCTTTTTGTTAGTGTTAGCTTTAGCTCTATTAAAATTTAGCTGTAAAATCACAACAAAGCGAAAATTCTCATTCTAAGTAATTTTTCCATTCATTGTCATTTACTTACAGCTATTTCGTTTTCCTTTCAACAGATTCGCAATGTATTGGATCTTATGCGCAGGGGAGAGGCCTTAAGATTCGAGGTTAGAATACTTGAAGCCACTTAAATAGGTTGATTATTTTAAAAGGTTCCTTGAAGCCATTTGAATAGGTTGATGAATTCATCAGGTTCCAAATATTTCGTCAATTGGCTAATTTGCTTTTGCATCGTTGATATGTTTTTTAGATTTCCTTTATAACCTAGTGTGGTTGAGGCATGTGCAAAGACCCGACATTGTTACAAATTGATAAAAGTTTCTTCATTTTTCCTATATTACTTTGTGGGAGGGTGGTGACTAAGCAATGGTACAAAGACAACCTGGATTTCAAGGTTAGCCTAAACATTCTCTAAACCTATGTTGCTCGGACTCTCCGAAAATTATCGATGGGTGCGTGTCGAACCCTCCAAAAATAGTGTGACACGGGTGCGGCAACTGTTTTGGAGAGTCCGCCAACATAGCTCTAAACAGCCAAAACTCCCTATTTTTTGCCTAAGCTTTTCCACACTATTTGGCCTTTTCTTCTTGTATTGAAGGGGGAAGCTTGGACCTGAATTGACATGATATAAAAAAATTGATAGACTATAGAGGGCTAAAACTGAAATACATTGTTGTTGGCCTTTTCTTCTAATACTTTTGACACTGGCTATATGTTCGATATTGGAATATTTGTAGGCCATGTCTATACTAGACGTGTTACACTAATTCTAGGGCTCCAGTGTTTTAATTGCTGTAGGTTTCCTTTAATACGTATATTTATGTTATTTAGTCCTTATAGAAAACCTAAATTATAGCTTCCTATTAATTAGAAAAATGGGAAAGCACAGATTTTGTCAAAGAATTGCAGAGATCTGTAGCGCATTCTCTTTCTCAACCAAGTCCAAGGTTTCACGCTCCCTAAATGAGCTTGAGTTATTTATCGAAAATAGGGTGTTCGAGAAACAAGAACAAAGGGAAGGGAACAATAATAACTTGGATTTCCCGGTCAATTACCCTGTTGTGCGATCTGTTTCCCATAATCTCAACACATTCAGACTGTAGTGAAAGCTTGTACACTTTTTCTTGGATCCTGCATTAGGAAGAGCGAGGTGCTTAAAATGAACAAGAAGCAAATCATCTTTACTGCTGTTACTGGAACTTCGTTAATAATATTGTTCTCTATTTTGCTATCCAACTTACTTTCTCTTTGTGTCGTTTCTCTCATCCTTTATTCCTGTTGTTTGTGGGGCATTTATTTAGTTATTTATTTTTGTATATGGAGGGTGGGGAGCATGATTTGACTAGTGAACCTATTTTCTTGAGGGGACATGGAGAGGATAGGATGATAACCTACAGTGTCTATATGCTTTTATATTTCTTAGCTTTCTTCTTGGTTTCAGTAAGAAGTTGAGTTGATAGATTAGCTTATCAAATCACATCTTCTGAAATTAAAAGTCCTTGTGTTCCAGGATGTTATGATCCTCGATCAGTCAGTCTTCTTCGGGATGGCGGATATTCATGATCGCCATCGGGATATGCGGCTCGATGTCGATAACATGTCATATGAGGTTAGTAGGGGAAGCAGAATTACATTTCATTTCTATGGAAAGACATACTAAATTGTCAACGTGCATTCCATTTACAGGAATTACTGGCACTTGAGGAGCGCATTGGGAACGTCTGCACCGGGCTTAGCGAAGAAACCATTTTGAATCATCTGAAGCAACGCAAGTATGTGTGCATTAAAACAGAAGAACCCGTGGATGCTGAGCCATGCTGTGTTTGTCAGGTATAGAATGAGTCGGCCACATCATGCTGGAGATATAATTTTGGTTCATCCTATTCTGGGAGATTTCGTCGTTTAGATTGAACCTCAGATTGAGGAGTTTTAATGGGTTTATTATAATTTGCAGGAAGAATACAAGGATGGTGAGGATCTTGGGAAACTGCACTGCGGCCATGATTTTCATACCGACTGCATTAAACAATGGCTCATGCAGAAGAATTTATGCCCCATTTGCAAAACAACAGGGCTGAAAACCTGAGGAAAGCGTCGATCATTTTTCTCGTGTCAAGAAGTTGGATGTATCGGTTGGGCTATCGAAGGTTGGCACACTAAGTGGGTCTCCTCCTTTGGTCCAGGACTCATTAATTTTATTGTGATCTCCGTTTGGAGGAGTTATTTTAGAGCTAGAAGCACTAGCAACTAGGGATTCATTAGGCAAGAGTTACATTATTTGGTTACTCCATTTGGAGATCTACATTCAACCTTTTTACATTTTATTGATACCTTTGAATATACTTGGTATATTTTTGCTTCTTTTTTGATATCTCCTAAATGCAGTAAATTACACCGCTGAATGGTTCTCATCCCACCTAGCATAAACCTCATATGGAGAGAAGTCCTATATGTATTGCTGGTGAAAGATCTAGCTAGCGTTTGGACATACATTTGATTGAAATTTGAAAAAGAAGTTTTTGAAGTTGTGTTGAAAAATATTTTTTGAAAATTGAAGTTGTGTTTGGACCGCACTTATGGGATTACACTGAGTTTATTGTTGTTGTTTTAAGTTGTGTTTGGACATGCATTTTATTTGAAGAAAAGTTTAAAGTTGTGTTTTTGAATTTTTGTTTTTTCGAAACATGATCATATTTCATAAATAAAAATGATTTCAATATATTTTTTAATAAAAAATAAAGGCAAATTTTACGGCCAAACGGGAGCCTAATCTGCTTTGACAGGTCCTGGCCAATTCTATAATAGTTCATGTCTAAATTGTTTTATCCCTTTCAGCCTGAGCCATGAACCAAACCACCTTAAAGAAGGATAAGAGAAAAGGCCTACCGCATGTTTATGGTTTTAGATCGGCATTACCCTAACATCTAAGAAACGAATATGGCAGAGTCCCCAACAGGACTTTAAATTACTTAAAAGGTGAGCTTTTTGGCCACAGTGCGCAACTAGCACGGTAGCTGAGCCAGTAGGAAGAAAAATATAGAGAGACGTAACGTATTCGTTTGTTCGCATTTCATAATTCACAATTTTATAAGATTTTTAAGTGGTAAAATAAGTATACAATTGGCAGCCAATTGATCTAATGTAGATATGAAAATAAATATTGATAGGGTAGATGGCGAGCAGAACAAGCATTTGACTATGGCCACTTGTAGGTAATAAGATAAATTAATTGGTGACAAAGAAAGTTGACAACGCACCTTCACTTTTTCTGCCATTACGAGAGGGTGTGTTTCTTGAATTTGCCCAAACCAACACTTAACTATGTCGACAGTCTAAATCCATAATTATACCTAAATACACCATAGACTATAGAACCCTCGCACCATGTCCTAACCAACCCCATTTGACAAGTGAATAAAAGTGACAAAAACTCGAATATTAACAATAATAAAATAAACAAATAAAAGAAGCAAAGACACCGACCTCGGGAATAGAACTTGGTTGTTAAATAAATTAATTTTTCAGTTCCTATTGGCATCCAAATGGATAAGGTTATCACAAGAAAGGTGGAATGATTCATTCAATATCAATAGAATCATATTCAATTTTGGGTTGCTGGCTAAAATCCAAAGAGATCATCATTCTGGCAGAAAATCAACATGGATCTTTCCTAACATTTCTCCAACCACTTCTTAACACAATCTTGATATCTAAAAAAATTACTTTTATATGCACAAAGAAGAGGGGACTCAGTAATTGCTGCTTACTTTATGTTTTCCCAGTATTATTTAACAAATTCTCTAGTTTCAATCAAAGTTCTGTATTCCACGCATAATTATAATCATTGATTTTATTGATTTATATTTACCTGGGATAATTGGAATTTCTCCATCATTAATCAAATTTTTTGAGTTCGAGTCTTGAAAATAAAGAACTCTTTGGTAGAGAGCACTTTACTCTCCAAGTGTGTCGATAGCCGAGTGTATGTACTCCACGAATTTGAAATAGTTGACCTATTCTGTTCTATATGCAATACGATTAAACAAAAAAATCAACTTATATTGATTGTAAAATAATTCTTTATATTACTAGAGAGAGGTATATAAATGAATAGGATGGTTTTGATCCATCTCTTTATAGTTTCTAAGATTTCATGCTCTTTTATTCTCGTCTCTATTTCTCATCATCTTCTTAGGATCCAAATTCTAAACTAAACATAAACTAAAAGAAGAAAGAAATAAAAAGGGGACTTAACTGGTACAAATGAAACTGTTGGGTTACCGTGTCCATTCTCATAAACGAAGGAGGTGATGTGTAATTTAATAATCTATCAGGTGATAAAGTAACATTAGTAATTTTTGAAAACAAAGCAAATTACGTAATTAAGGCGGGAGAACATGAACTAATCTCCCAGTCACACTATTAAGAGGAGTTATCCTCCCCATAGTCAAACTTCGTGCAAACTGAAAAAACCCAAACCCAAACCCAAGGCAACACGCATTTAACACTTCTGCAAATGATCACTTTGTGATGGTGGTTACTGTCAATGGCGGATCCGTACAGAACGAACCCTCACCCTCACGCTTCTTCTTCACCTCTCGAATCCGAAGACATGTCTTCTTTCTTCCTCAATTTTCTTCAAAATTCATCGGCTTCCACGTCAGCGGCTGCGGCTGGGTTCTATCACCGATCGGCGCCGGAAACGGCGGATGATTCATCATCTAACCTCAATTTCTCCGATCCCGGCCGATTTTATGCGGCGGAGTTTAAAGAAGGCGTTGAGAATGTGTTTGCTTCAGCTGGCCTCGGGGATTGTGACGCCATGGATTCAGCTAATAGGAGAGAGTTTCTAGAAGATGACAAGGTCGATAACTTCGGTTTTAGTAGCGAGGTGAAATATTTGTTTCATTTTCCTTTTTTATTATTATTTTAGAAAATGATTCAAGTTGATTCCGCAATCATACTGTGCTTTTACGATCTTTTTAGGAATGTGATGGACTTGACATGCCAGCTAATCAGAATCATTCACGTTCCTCCAAGAGGAGTAGATCTGCTGAAGTTCATAATTTATCGGAAAAGGTTTGCTTCAATTTTGAATTTCACAATTTTCCGTCTAAAATACATGATTTCTTATTATTATACATAATTTAATTTGTGTGACAGAGGAGGAGGAGTAGGATCAATGAGAAACTGAAAGCGTTGCAGACTCTAATCCCAAATTCGAACAAAGTATTACTTCAATACCTCAGCTTTTGAGAAATTGTGTGTTGTTTTTTCTTCCTTTTCTCTCATGTTTGAGCTTTATTTATATCACAGACTGACAAAGCATCTATGCTTGATGAAGCCATTGAGTATCTGAAGCAACTTCAACTGCAAGTTCAGGTTTCAGTTCTGGCCTTTTCCCTTTGACTATTTCTAGCTGCTTGTAGTCTGCTAGATCTTGTGTTTATGTTTTCAAACATGTGAAACGAACATTTAGGTAGGCTTATGGTAATGATTGCTCAGAGTAGGTACTAAGGTGTGTGTTTTATGTTTAAACAAGTCACATATTGTAATTCGTTTGGTCAAGCACATAACACTTAAGAAATATACTTATTTTCTGAAGAGCTTCTTCTTTGGAAACTTCAATTTAGCGCCATCTTTCTATTTTTTTATATCTGCCTAAAACATGCTCAATTTGTTATAATTGATTTTTTTTTTTCTGTAGTAAACTCTTTGAACTAGATTAGAGGCTAGTGTTCTTTGGTTGATTTGGATCACATTTCTTGGTGGCAATTGGTTCATGCAGGTCTTTGCTTGCCAGTGATATTATTGTAGATACATGACATCAACTTGAAGGAAGAATGTTAATATCAACACAGAAATTCCTTTGTGCTTTACTGACTTATTTGAGAACAACTGGACCCTCCTTTGAACTATGTGAATTGTCTCATCTAAAAATTTAAGTGTGACTCAACAGCTTTATACCACTATAGTTGTTGTAATTTTGGATATCACCCTTCTCTTGTACAAAAGAACCATCGTACTCCACCTCCACTCTTCAGGCATCTTCTTCGTCTTCAAAATAACATTAAACAACCCAGTAAGTCACTCCAAGCCTGCTCGGCCCGCGTTCTTCTACTATTCTACTGTGATTTCATCTGGTCCGGGCGCTCTGGCCCCCCTCATTTTACGTATCGCCCCCTTCACCCCTTTTATCTTATTATGCCTACAATACCCAAAATCACGCCTATTCTTGGAGTGCTCCAACTCACCTAGCACAATGCTTCTTTCCCCTCATCGTTCAACAATTTATAGAAGTATGGCTGTCATCTTTGTCTAATATGTGCCTCGTCCATCAATACTTTGTCTTCCTCGTCTTTGATGTACTTCACTTGGTCCAAGTCATGGGCCTTCATCTCCCTCACTTTGGCCAACCGGTGTAGCTTCTTTTCCCCGTTTTTTGAGTTCCTCGTACGGACGTCCAAACGCCGCAGTCTTAGCCGCCGTAACTGCTAACTTCGACTCTTTCTTTGCCTTCTTATAACACTCCTGATATGTCCTTTTTTTTCTCCTCGTCTTTACTCTCCACTAGCTTCAAATAACTCGTTTTTTGGCTTCCACTTTACCTTGAACCTCTCCATTCCACCACTTGCCCCCTTTGTGACCCCCCACAATAACCCTTTGTGACCCCCACAATAACCGTTTGTGACCCCTAAGACCTCTGTAGCAGCTTCCCTAATGCAATTAGCCGCCGTGGTCCATATCCTAGTCACGTTCCCCTACTACCCCGAGCCCTCATAGCCAACAACCTCTCCCCCAACTCCTGAGCTTTGTTCTTAGTCAAGTTACCCCACTTGATCTTAGGTTGCATGCACACCACCCCTTCCTCCTACTCCTCTTGATCTCCAGGTCCATTAATAGGAGCATATGCTGAGTTGTGAGGTACTCACTAGGGATGACCTTGCAATCAGTGCATAGACCTTTATCACATTTCCTGCAGAGAAGGTAATCAATCTAAGTCCTGGCCACCAAACTTCGGAAGATGACCAGGTGCTTCTCCCTTTTCGGAAAACTCGAGTTAGCTCTCACCAAATCAAAAACTCTAGCGAAATCCAACAGTGAGGTACCTCCCTCTCGTTCCTATCCCCAAAACCCAACCCGCCATGTACATCATCAACTTCTAGCGTTAGTCCCAATATGGCCAATGAAATCCCCTCCAATGAACACTTATATTTATTTAAAGCAGTCTTATACATGAATCAAAAGCAAAAGGCATAAGTAATACTTTGATGAATTTTGTATTTTATCCCCTTTTGGAAGATTTTTTGTCTTAGGTGTGATTAGTCTTGTACGTTGAATGTCTTAGGTGTCATTAGTCTTGTATCGTTGAGAGTCACTACTTTGCTCTTGCTAGTATCATTGTCTCCTCTCTCGGCCTGGTTAGATGAAAGACAGGGGTAGTGGAGCTTTGAAAAATCAAATCAAAACAGGAAAAAGGAAAAAACATAATAAGAAAGAACACGGGACCAAGTGCTATAGAAGCTGTACTACCTATGCTTACTGATCTCAGTTCCTAACAATTTGATTCTGAACTCGTAACACACAGGGATGTTGGTGTAGGAGTTCGACTCATTGCCAGTACATTACTGAAAATTAGTGGGACAAGCTAAGAGAAAGTATGTTGGTCTGGATGACCTTTCATTATGTTTCTTACTATTGGGAGTATCATGGCTTAATGTAGGTTGGAGGAAAAGGGATTGAATCTATGTTGCGCGGACTCTCCAAAACAGCTGCCGCATCCGTGTCGGATCCTCAACAACATACCAAGATTTAATCTAGCAAGTAAAAAGTAGTACATAAGAAGTACAGTAGTTCTTAGAATACTCCTCACTGTTCCATCAATCTCAAAGATCAAATGTTTAAACTTTCTTTCTGGCACCGCTGATATTTGATGGTGATGACAATGAAGTCACAAGTTATGACTAGTATCATCAAGTGATCTCCGAGGTCTAACCGTATGCTGATCACAATGAAGTCACTACTACTATATCATATCTGTCATTATATCTCTTTAAAAACTGCATAATAGAATCTTTGTTTGTCTCCTCTCTTTGGCTTTTCAGATGCTTACCTTGAGGAACGGATTGAGTTTATACCCGGGATATGTCCCTGGGTCTTTGCAGTCAATGCAACTTCCATCTGGTAATGAATTTGATGGGAGAAGTTTTATGCTGAGTGCAAATGGAGGAGCCACACTTCCTGGGAATCGAGAAATGCCGCAGACTGCATTTGAAATTTCCAATCAGAGTCTGTCAGGCAAACCAACAATAACCTCTAATAATGCAGAAAACTCACTAGCTTTTGAAACTACGATTCAGAATCATTATGGACTTCTTAACCATTTAGCATCTTCTAAGGTAAGCAGCCTGTGGTATTTCATTCAGATCCTGTAAGTTAGAAGCTAAAGCAAATTTTTTTTTTTGTATTCAGGACATATGCCGAGGCGATACACTATCAAGATTGCATTTGGATATGAGTTGCTCCGGAAACAATTCCTCTTCAGGGGTGTCGTCTTAACCAAAATCTATAAAGATCAAGTACTCGAGGAGTTGGTGTAGATGGAATTAACTGGTGATACTGCGAAACTCCAATTGTTTTTACATCTCATAATTTAAAATATTTGCCTAATGGTAGCTGAGATATCCTTAATTGTTATGCTCAATGAGCATAAACGGAACTGTGCTTTTGTAACTGCTGAAACTTGAATTTGACAAGATAACTAGTGTTGACAGAATAACCGTTCAAGCTTTTTAGATGCTTGTAGTAGTGTTGGACGTTTCAAGTTCTTCCACTATCATACTTGAAAATGAAAATATACTACTGTTTTAAATGCGTGCTATTTCTTTGCAATTTCAGAATATCAAATGCAGGGTGCTTGTTATTAGGGGCGGAGCCAAATTTTTCGTTAAGGGGTTAAAATATATAAAAGTAAACATATCAAGAAATTAAAGGGACTCAATACATAATATATATATAATTTATTTTTTTACCTAACTACACTGCGTATTTTTCCTGTGAAACTTTCATACAAGGTGGCTCCGCTACTTCTTGTTATCCAAAGTTCTTTTTCGTATGCAATCGGGACAAATTTTAGTTGAATCTAAAAATGTACCTCCGCAAATTACAGTGCAGTACAGATATTCTGGTTTATTCTCTTTATAATGTAATTATGAATTGCCTTTGTGGTCCCACTCAGCAGATGGAGTCGAATGAGTTATGCTTACAGTGAGGTTACCACTTTCACAGTGAAAGTTTCACTGTGACGGACATGTCATTATTAGTGTCAGTGTATTACTGTTTACAGACTACATGCAATTGTAAGGACTGAAACGAGGTATAAACTCTTTTATAGTAAGGTCTATTTCCCTTTTTGAAACTTTCTCCTAATGGATCCGCTACAAGATTTAGCTTTTTTCCCAATATAAGCAGCGGACGTAGCATCTTCTAAGTACTATTAAAAAAACAAGAGTAAAGTTAATAAAGGTCCACTAACAATAATGAAATAAGAAGGAACTCCAAATATCAGAAAAGGAGAAGCATAAGGTGAACTAACTAGATCACCAACTCCACGACATTCTTCTTTAATCATTTCTTAACTCTTAATTAACAAAAAAGAAACTAAAAGTGACACAATTATTATCAAAAGGAAGAAAAAAAATAAACGGAGAAAAAGGGTGTAGGGATGCATTGGTATCAAAAGCTCAATTAAAATGAAGCTAAAGTAATCCACCAACAATTTTAAAGCGAAATTCTTGATGACCCTTACCTAACCAAACAATCCAACAAAAAAGCATAGAAACACCGGAGGAATTACTCTCATATGATTCGTCCTAATTTGAATTAAAACAAATAATTCTACAAATTTACTGATCTTCTATTTGATTCTGTGTAAATGGTCACCAAAATATTTGTAATGGGCTGTAAAATTGATAAAGATCATCATATTCATATCCTTCAACAAAAATCAATAAATAAATGCCACCACCTAGACTATATGGTTACGTCCATAAATATTTTCATACTTGTATAGGTACACGTTTCTTACGAATGTCACAATAAAGTAAAATAATCAAACACGAGTGGGGCAATTTCTCCATTTCTAAGAAGTCCCATCATTACAGCTCCCCCCTCCCCCCCCACCCCTCCAATGGTCCCAACTCCCAAAGAAATACCTCTCAACTTAGCTCCAAATATGATCTTCCTCTCTAACAAGCCACTGTTGTCTTTACTACTAGTATTAAACACTAGAATCCATAGTCCCCACCATAGTGGCACATGCATTATTCCACCACCATATACTATTATTACTACTAATATGCTTCTTTGTCTTTCTCCTACAACGGTTTCTTCTTTGTTAATGTCTTAACCAAATTCTCCTCAGTAGGAGGAAACAAAAAAAAGATGTCTGGGTTTCTGAACGATGAACTCTCAAAAAGAACCTCAATTTTTGGTCTACGTTTATGGGTAGTTCTGGGTATTTGCGTTGGAGCTGCAATTGTGTTAGTTCTCTTCCTTATCTCTCTCTGGTTCACTACAAAACGTAACAATAAAAAAACAACTATTTCAGTTTCAGCTAAGAAAAACAAAACCAAAAACAAAAACAAAACCCCCAATATTCCTAAGGTATCCAAAGAAATTCAAGAAATCCGAATCGACCCATCACGAACTCTACCCGAAAACCCGAAATTACTCCTACCTCCGGTTCCGGACCCATTACCCGAACCCGAGGAAGAAACACAGAATTCAAGTGGTCATCAGAGAATCCATATTGAGGTCGGGAAGGGTCATAAGATTGCCAATCCGTATCGGGTCGGGTTAGGTGGCGGGTCAAGTCATGGTAGTGGAGAAGTACGTTCTGTTGAGCAGGCTATTATTGCTGTGCCTGAGGTTTCGCATTTAGGGTGGGGTCATTGGTATACACTGAGAGAGCTTGAGATTGCAACTAATTTCTTTGCTGATGAAAATGTGATTGGTGAAGGTGGTTATGGAATTGTTTACCGTGGAGTTATGGAAGATAACAGTAATGTTGCTGTTAAGAATTTGCTCAATAACAGGTGCAATTTTCAAAGTTCTTTCCTTTTTGTTGCATATTGTCCAAATATGTTCATAATTCTTGGCCTTGCATGTGTAGTTGCATGTCATTTATGTTAAATGTATGTTCTATCATTGTAATGTGGCATAAATTTGTGAAATGAGGTATCTTTAGGTTTTCTGGGTCTTATAATTACTTAAATAATAGTTGTAGTTTTACGGGTAATTATAGAAGGATTTTAGTGTTAGTATGGTATCTTGTATTGTTATTACTTGTTGTCGGTGCTTCTTGCATCTTTTCTTTTGCTAAGGGTCTATCAAAACAACCTCTCTGGGGTAGGGTTAAGTCTGCATACATCCTACCTTCTCCAGACCCACTTATGGGAATCCACTGAATTGTTGTTGTTGTTGTTTTTGTTGCTCTATTATCTGGAATAGATGGTTAGTTACCATCTTTGGCAAATTACCAATGTATCAAGAGGTTTACATGTAATTACTTAATAAGTGAGATTGTGTAATATTTTTTATTCCGACAATGTTTACAACTTAAACTGCAGTATTAGTTTACGGAGAAAGCCGTTCCTTTTGTCTATCTTTAAGTTTTCATGTGTGGTTTTCTTTTCAGGGGACAAGCAGAGAGGGAGTTTAAGGTTGAGGTTGAAGCAATTGGTCGAGTTCGGCATAAGAATTTGGTGAGGTTACTTGGTTACTGTGCTGAGGGAGCTCACAGGTAATTTCAATTTTAGTTGCCTGCAGCTTAATTCAGTCTGTTATAGCATTATATGGTGGTTGTCTTTAAGGTGATTTTGACCTATCAACTTTGGTGACTCCGGTTTTGAGCTTGAGATGAGATTACTCAATATGTCAATTTGCTATTTTTAGGATGCTTGTGTATGAGTATGTGGACAACGGGAACTTAGAACAGTGGATCCATGGAGATGTAGGGCCGTGCAGTCCTCTTACATGGGAAATTAGAATGAATATCATTCTTGGAACAGCTAAAGGGTATACAACAGCTAATGTTTTTGTTAACTTCTTGTTCTTGAGCGTTAGTTGTTTTTCTATATTGTGTTAAAATGAGTAAGTAACGATTGGCGAGCCTTACAGGTTAACCTATCTGCATGAGGGCCTCGAACCCAAGGTTGTTCACCGTGATATTAAATCAAGCAATATTTTGCTCGATAAGCAATGTAATCCAAAGGTGTCAGACTTTGGCTTGGCAAAGCTTTTGGGCGCTGAAAAGAGCTACATTACTACTCGGGTTATGGGAACATTTGGGTTAGTGCTTGACATTCCAAACTACACTGTTTTGTTGCTAATGTTAAGTTACTCATGGAAAATAAATTGCCAATGGCCCCTTTCTTTTCAGTTATGTTGCTCCGGAATATGCCAGCACTGGCATGTTGAATGAGAGAAGTGATGTGTATAGTTTTGGAATTCTTATTATGGAGATCATTAGTGGAAGGAATCCGGTGGATTACAGCCGTCCTCCTGGAGAGGTTTGTCTCATATCATTAATGTTAGTTTCTTGTTTCAGAAAACCTCTTTGGTAGTTGTTCCAGTTTTGTTCTGACTCTGTTTAATGGATCTGACTCACAGGTAACTCTGGTTGATTGGCTTAAAATAATGGTTTCAAACCGGAATGCGGAGGGTGTTTTGGATCCCAAGTTGGCGGAGAAGCCTTCTTCAAGAGCACTGAAACGTGTCCTTTTGGTAGCATTACGCTGTGTCGACCCCAATGCTCAGAAGAGGCCAAAAATGGGACATGTGATACACATGCTTGAAGCTGATGATTTTCCCTTCCGTGATGTAAGCTGTAGTTTTCCTTCACGCCCTTAAATTAAATGTCACGTTTTCATGAGTCACGATAGTCGACATCTAAGAATGCCTCTTTTGGTTACTCAATGAAGTGGGACTAAATATAAGAACTCAACTTGGATGTAATTGTGCTCTTACTAAGATCTAGTCATGACTCAGGTATCTACTTTTCGAAACGAGCATTTAATGCAGGACATGGCATTATTGTGTGCTAGAATTATGCTTGTTACACCACATTTCAATCACATTAATGAACCTCCTTCCGTATTCTAGTACCAATAACATGGACTGTTTTAAATCTGTTTTATGTGATGTCTGTTTTAGTACATTATGGACCAACACTTGTTAATCTTTTTGGCATAGTGCCTGTGTTAACTAGTACGTGGATCATTGCATCAGTTTCCAATCAATATTGTTAGTTGATATTTCATTTTCACTTCCTCTGAATAGCTGTTGAATTGATACAGGAGCGACGAGGTTCGAGGGAACATGGTCGTTTATATCGTGATGGCGTGAAAGAGAGGATAATGGACAAGCGTATAATTGAATCGGGTGATAGCAGTGGATACGAAAGTAGCGTGCACACCAACCGGTCTTTCTTGAGGAAGCAAGAAACTGATGATGAGCACCAGTAGCCGCAGTACGAGTATTAGGAGGTCAATTCCAACCCCTTTTGTTTCTGCCACTTATTTTGGAGATACTACATGTAAATATCATTCACTTCCCTTCTGCATTTGGGTTAATTCAGCAGTCACGGACTCGCGGTAGGTTTTGTAGCATAGCTCTTGTTATTAGTGTATGTAATTGCCTTCAATTTTGTTATGAGCATAGCTATTCTTATCTGTGAGTGCTTAGTTTTTTATTTGCTGTGTGTTTGAGGAGTTTGCCCAAATGAAAGGACATGACTGGATAGTATTGCGACAAACAGTTATTCTGTGCACTCATTGTACAATATTTTACGGCATGAAGTGGTTGAGAACCATGAGATCTCAGGTTCATATTCTAGCGGAAGCAAAAAATAGTAGGTGGTTTCTTTCCATCTGTCCGAGCCTAGGTGGATAGGGTTACCTGGTACCTGTTGCTGGTGGGAGGTGGCAGGTATCTTGTGGAATTAGTCGAGGTGCGCGCAAGTTGGCCCGGACACCACGGTTATTAAAAAAGAAGTTAAGATGACGTGTAACAATAGGTAAATGTTAAAGATATACAGATATTGTAAAATTATTTACGTCTTCCGCGTATGTAAGTTAAAAATGTACCACCAAATTCCAATATAATTATCTCCTTTTAAGTTCCTTTTAACATTGAGGTCAAAAGAGATGGTGCGTTTACTTACCCAAAAAGAAAGAAAGAAAAGAAGATAGTGACTTGAGGAGAAAGTAGTGATAGTAAAAGTATTGTGTGTCTTGCCTTGTATGGATTTTAATTTTTACCTGGATTAGAAAAGCAAAGGTACATTTTCTTGGGGGCACGTAATGTCGCCGACAGAAAGCTACATTTCAGAAATGGAGGATTCTTGAGCAATTAACAACTGAAATTATTCAAAATGTTTGACCATGATAATGTCTGAAGTTGATTTTTCCTTAATCAGACAACGTTAATGCAAATATTCTTTTGGGTAATTTGGGTTCTGAGGTGGGGTCTGATTGAAATGTTTGTGTGTGTGTGTGTGT
>ML270516.1:0-128543 GCA_005239495.1 Nicotiana undulata | reverse complement strand
TGGTGGGGAAAATAAGGAAGTGTGGTGTTAAAAGGGGAGTGAATGTGGGGGGGGGGGGGGGGGGGTGATATTATTTGTGAAATTAAAGTGGTGTTGAAGCATTTGCGCTTAAGTTATTTGGTGATGTGTTAAAATGCATAGGAGGGTGAACCACTATTCCTATATATATCCTATCCGTCCCTTAGCCCACATTACAACCATAAAAAAGTTCTAATTTATTTTAGATCAAGCAATCCTACATTAGTTGGGATTTACATTAAGGCCAAGCCTATGGTACCAATTACTTGCATGTGACTTCTTTTGTGAGAGTGAGCGATTTTCTTTGATATATGTGAGCATGAGTTTCGAATGTATGGATTGATTTTACTATTTTTGCTTTTGTTGTGAGGGAACATGGCTACATGAAGGATATGTAACATTATTAGCTTTCTCTATGATGTTAGGTGTTCAAGCCACGAGTACATTGTGACATTGAGTCGGTTTGTGAGGCTAAGATTGTTACGAGCATGTTGTCTTTGTTTGAATATTTTTGAAGTATGGCATAAGTTAAAGGGAAGTGTCTGGTTATTGCATATGCTAGAGTTTAATTATTTCTATCAACCATGGTCATCGGTGTAAAGTGCTAAAAAATAGAGTTATTTGTTGGTTGACTCGAGGACGGGCTACGTTTAAGTGTGGGGTGTTGATGTTAGGCTTAATGTATGCATATTTTGATATAAATAGCCTCACATTTTGCTCATGTCTCGACTATTTTAGATGTTTAATATGATTATTTGTGCTAAATTCCCACCCGGGAATCACTTCACTCCAGCGCCTCGTCAGTCTTCTTGCATCTTTTCCAGCTTTGAAAATCGACTAAGCGTTGCGCCAGGCCTACTTGTGAAGAGAAGAGTCGTCGGGCTATTGCAGAGTGAAGGAATGTGTCTTGTCTTGGCTTAGGCCTACTTGTGTTAACACCCATAAAGTGCGTAATATTTGGTATTTCTATGTGTAGGGATCATTTGGATGCAATTTTGGACGAAATGACGCGAATTGGAGCAAAAAAGCAAAAAAATGAAATTTGAGGGTCACATCCATCGTGGGGCGCTGACTGTGGAGCACTTTACAGAAGGCTTAATTTTTGAGCGCCAGGGTCAGCGCCCCACGCTGCCCTGGACGCTCGAGACGGGAAGTTGCCCTTTTTTAACTAGGGCTCGATTATTTTGACCCCTAGACGTGACAAACTCATATAAAAGCCAACTTAAACCTATTTTTAAGGGAGGAAGGTGACTTTTAGAGGAGAAAAAAAAGTATAAAACACTCGGGAGGACGTTTTTAAGAGAAAAACATAAGCACAGAGCCGCCGTAGAGGCCGAGTTTCATCTTTTTCTTCCGCCAAACTTTGTAATAATTATGTTTCTTTGTATGATTTGTTATTTTGCTACCATGTCTATGTGGATCTAAACTTCATGTTCTAGGGTTGTGGTTCTTTCATGATTATTGTTATTCGAATAATGATTTTGATTTCTTGATTTATCATTTGTTCAATCTTGCGCTTAATTATTTGATTATTTGATCACCAATTGAATACTGTCTACGAATCTAGAGTTGAACTCGAAAGTGGGAACTCTAGATTGCATATAGGATTGAATAGAGCAAGTTCTTGAACCTGGGCATCGGGGAACAGATTCGCGGTTAGGATAAACATATACCCAATTTCCTTGCTTGGTTGATTTACAGGAATTATAAATGCGTTCTTGCTAGTTCTAATTCCATAGACATATAGGCGTTAGGTTAGCCTGAATAGGCAAGTAAGAACTCGACAGATTCTTATGAGCAATATTAACCCTGTCAACCAATAAACTAGATAAATTAGTTAGTCAATTCAATTGAAGAATACAATAGGAATGTTAGATAGCCCATAACCCTAGATCGTTTTTGTCACATTGATAACATAAAAATTTGCTTTTCTCTTGTTCAGAGTTCACCATTTATTTTCCTTTATTTTGATTATTTTATAATCGAATATTTCTAGGTTTAATTCTTGTTTAGATAATTAGGATAGTCTAATTTAGTTAATAGTTGATCATACGTCCCCGTAGGTTCGACATCCGACGTTTAGTCACTTTATTACTTGATGACCGCGTATACTTGCGTGTGCGTTTGGAAGCAACAAACTACTTAAACTAAAATTTTAATTTTAAAAATAATACTGTATTTTCGAATCGAAATAAAAAGTACTACTCTAAAGATAATAACTTTGGTAAATAAAAACCATATTATATGTTGATACCTATTTTCCCCCCTATATATATATATATATATATATATATATATATATATATATATATATATGTGCGTACATACTTTCAAAATAGTGCATGAGCATCAACCATTATTTTTTCATAATTTTCTATAATTTTAAAGGATTTTTAATCAATTTATTACGGTATTTTATTATCTAAATAATTACTAATTGCATCAAAAATAATTTTACGATGATTTATTACTTAAGTTTTATCATTTATATTCATATTGAGATTTAATCATTTTATGTACAATTATATTTGCATCTTTAGGCTATAATTACAATAATTTTGCAATAATGCATATATGCTTAATTACATTATTTATACAAAAAATAATTTTTTATATTTTTATAATGTTAAATAATTCTTTTAAATCATTTTCATATACAAATGGCATTTTTATCATTTATTAATTATTTTTATAAACTATTTAGTAATTTAAATGGGTATTTAAAACATCGCCCCTTTCCTAATTGATTTTCGGACCTACCCAGCCCAATACTAACCAGCCCAATTACCCTAACCCAATTACCCAATACCCATACCCGTCCAAATTAAACTCGCCCCGCCTAAAACTCTAATCCTGGCCATTGATCTCAGAAGATCAACGACCCCTAATCCTCCGCCCCTTTTTAATTAACCAAACACCCTAAACCCTAATTCATTTCTCCCCACCCGCTGTTTTATGATACTCTCATCTCCTCACCCCTTTCCCTCTCATACCCTAGCCCGCCGTCACATTTCCCCTTTGGTTCATGGAATCCTCTCTTGATTCCATGCGTTATTTGGCATTGTTTCTCTACTGGCTACCAGATCTGGATGTTACTTAACTCATTTGCCTCAAATGGTGTCACAACCCAAAATTCTAACTCAGGTCGTGATGGCACCCAACAACGGGGTTAGGCAAGCCAACATAAATTTCACTAAGTGTTCCTTTTTATTTGATTAAATAGTTTCCCAAATTACTGAATTTAACAGGTTAAAACATGATATCGAAAGATAATAACCCAGTGGTAGATAAAATAGCCATGAAGAAACGTGAACTAATATACGAGCACATATATATATGTACAACCCAAACTCTCAAAATAACCACTACGTGTGTGCCAGAAACTAGTGTCACGAGTGTCACGGGCATACTAACAGGATAACCAAAAGATAGAATATACAATCCCATTGTCTGAATAAATAGACGGGAAACAAAAGTAAATGAAACTCCATGGTGCTGCTGGGGATCGCCAGAAGAAGCAGCTCACCGTGAAGTCAGGTCCTCTATGGTCAATATCTAGCTCCGGTCTGATAACTAGATGCACCAGCCTCAGAACTTGTACAGTTAAGTATAGAAGTGCAGCACGAGTACATAAATAATATGTACCCAGTGAGTATCCTGTCTAATCTCGAAGAAGTAGTGACGATAGGTCGACTTGACACTCACTAAGGTCCAATAATATAACATACGACATGATATAATGAAATACAGTAGGCAGGTAAGGCAGTGAGCAGCAAATACATAACAAGTACAGAAATCCAAGTAGCTACTGAAATTACACAACAATGTACACTTTCCATTTTTCCAAGTATCTGTCAAGCCAATATCTTTCAATCCGCCGTGGCGTACGACCCGCTCCCATATATATATTACAAGTACTCTCCCAATCCACCGTGGCGTACGAACCGATCCCATATATATATATATACAAATACCCCTCAAATCCTCCGTGGCGTATGACCCGATCCCATATATGTACAATTACTTTTCAAATCCGCCGTGGCGTACGGCCCGATCCCATAGATGTTACGAACACTCTTCAACTCAAATGCCACAAAGTCTTAGAGAAAACACTACTACGCACAACAGGTGTTCATAACACATAAGTCATTTCAAGGAAAATATAAGGCATGCTGTGGGCCTAACTACCCTGACATAATAATAATAGCCGCCACGTACGGACTCTCGTCACTTGGTGCGTACGTAGCCCCCAAACAAGTACACATAGCATTTAAATCACCTAGGGGGACAATTCCCTCTTACAAGGTTACAAAGGAGACTCACCTCGTGTCGAACCTACTTTCCGGGCCGAGAATGCGCCCGAAACTCCAAACTCGTCTTCCAAGGACTCGAAACTAGCCACACGTTACTTAATTATATCGATAAATGCTAAATGAATCAATTCTAATGCATGGAAGTGAGTTTTCTAAAGTCTTTCACCAAAAGTCAAAAATTGAACCCGGGCCCGCTCGGTCCAAACTCGAAGGACCAAAACCCGATTACCCATTCGCCCCCGAGCACGGATATATAATTGATTTTGGAATTCGACCTTAATTTGAGGTCTAAATCCCCAAATTTCAATATTCTCAGGTTTTGCCCGAAATTCCCAATTCCACCACNTTTTGGAGAAGAAAGGGTGTTTGGAAAATTGCCTCTTATACTTTTGGGGTCTTGAAAGATGAAAAATAACTGTAAATCCCACTTATTTATACTCCTCTCAGGCCCCCACCGCGGTCCGCGAAAAAAAGGACCGCGGCCGCGCTAGCAAAAATCAAGAAAAGCTGAAGAAAATCAAGAAAAATGATTGCAGTGACATGCTTTAGTATTTTGGCCATAACTTTCTCTACAGATGTCCAAATTACGATTTCTTTACCTTTCTAGAAACTAGACACGAAGGGATACAACTTTAGTTTTTAATAATGATTGCGCTAGCAAAAGATATAAGCCTTTGAAGTCAGACCAGTGACCCAGCTCCTCCACCGCGGACCACGAAAACAACGACCGCGAAGCCCCCCCTCACCGCGGACAGCGAAAAAAGGACCGCGGACCGCAGTGGTGGGTTCAGAGATTTGACCCCTCTGACCTGCAACAACTATATTTTAGCTTAAAGACATCCCGGGACCTACCCGTAACTCACCCGAGCCCTCGGAACTTCAAACCGAACGTTCCAAAAATTCCCAAATCATCCCACGGACTTGCTCGANAAGTTCTTGAATTCGTTAACAATGCGCCAAACCGACCTATACTACTCGGAATGACACCAAATTTTGCAGGCAAGTCATAAATGACATAATGGAACTATTCCCGGTCTCGGAATTCCATTTGGACCTCGATAACTCAAAAACACGTTCCAAACCAAATTTCAAACTTAAGGAAATTCTTATTTCGATATTGGACGCCGAAACGCTCCCGAGTCATCATAACCCCATTCCGAACATACACCCAAGTCCTAAATCATCATACAAAGCTACTGGATGGTCAGAACTCGATTCTAAGGTCGTTTACTCAAAATGTTGACCGAAGTCAAACTTGGCCAAAAAGGCCAACCTTAAGGAACCAAGTGTTCCTATAGCACTCTAAACACTTCCAAATCCTGAACCACCCGTCCCCGCAAGTCATAAATCACACGAAGCCGCTATGAGAAGTCTCATTTAGGGGAACGGGGTCCTAATACGCAAAACGACTGGTCGAGTCGTTACAAATGGAAAGTGTATCTCAAAGAGACTCGAACCAGATCTGGTTCAAAGTCTCTCATATCTTGGATATTTACGCCTGTGTTCATCCCAGTACCTGTAAGTACGAATATTTTCGTATCTCTGGTTCAAACCATATTTGGTTCAACTTCTGTTTATTTTTTCGTCTATATTTTCTCTATCACTCATGAATCTCTCTATTATTGGTTGAATATGTTATTTACCCTAAACTTTGGGTTTAGATCTTTCCAGATCTAAAACATTTTTATTTTATTTTTTGCTTTGGTACTTCTCCGTTAATATTTCAGTACTTTTATCTCTAATGTGAATCGAACGACTTTAGTTTGTAAGGTCCTTGATTTTTTGGGATCCGATGGTAACTTCCATTTTTCAAGTATTCGATATACTTGTTTCTCCAATCCCAGGTGAAGCTTGTGGAATTAATTTCAGCGTGCCCTTCCCCGAATACAGATCTCGAGAGTTGGATGACAGTCCCGAACTGATTTCATCTTCGTCGACTTACGATCCCAAGTTGGCAAGTGCATCAGCCTCAATATTTTGTTCTCAAGATACATGTTGCAGAGTCCATTCTTTGAAGCGGTTTAAGGTGACCTGCAATTCGTCTAAGTACCTCTGCATCCTGTCCTCTCGAACTTTGAAGGTTCCGTTTACCTGGTTAGGTACTAGTAGGGAGTCATATTTAGCTTCGATGACTTCCGCTCCCAAGCTTTTAGTTAGTTCGAGACCTTCAATCATAGCCTCATACCCGGCCTCGTTGTTAGTCAGTTTAGCAGTCTTAATTGATTGTCTAATAACATTGCCTGTGGGCGATTTCAAAACAATACCAAGCCCGAACCCTTTCATGTTCGAGGCTCCGTCCGTGAAGAGGGTCCATACCCCCGATGAGGTACCCGATTTTAGCTAAAGTTCTTTTCCACTTCGGGTACGAGGGTTGGCGAAAAATAGGCCAAGAAGTCTACTAAAATTTGAGACTTGATGGCTGTTCAGGGTTGATATTCGATATCATACCCGCAAAGTTCAACAACCCATTTGGCCAATCTGCCCGATAACTCGGGCTTGTGCAAAACATTTCGAAGAGTATAGGTGGTGATTACACATATGTGGTGACATTGAAAATATGGATTTAATTTTCTAGATGCGCTTATTAATGCTGCCAATTTTTCTAAGTGTGGATATCTAGTTTCGGCATCCCCTAAAGTTCGGCTTACGTAGTAAACTGGAAATTGTGTACCTTGTTCTTCTCGAACTAATACACCCCTTACCTCTATCTCGGACACTGCCAAGTATAGGTATAACTTCTCTTCTGCCATTGGGGTGTGGAGAAAAGGTGGGCTCGATAGGCATCATTTCAAATCCTCCAATGCTTCCTGACATTTCGGGGTACATGTATGTAACGACCCCAAATCCTAACTGGTCGTGATGGCGCCTATCGTGGAACTAGGCTAGCCACTATCACATAAACACACATTTCTTTTAATAGAAATTCTCAAAAATCTTTAATAATATTCAAGCAAGTATAAAATTTCTCTAAGCGTTTAACGAAGCATAATATAGTCTAACAGTCTAAACCATTCCCCAGAACTGGAGTCAACTGATCACGAGCATCTAAGAATAAGGCTAAAACTTCTAATGTCATAGTACACTGTCTGAGAACAAATACTAAATGAAGGAAGGGAAATGGAGAAGTTGTGGACGCTGGACAGCTACCACAAAATCCCAAAGCTGACAATGAACGATCTCAGATGGCTACATCTCAGAACTAGTACCCGGATCTGCACACAGAGGTGCAAGGAGTAATGATGAGTGCGCCAACTCAGTAGTAATGAAAATAAATCAAGTCTGAAGATAAGAAACACACAACACAAAACACCAATCCACAAATAGTAAAACACTGAGTCTCAATAAAGTATACACTAAATCCATAAGTTTTAAAACCAATTTCCGTAAACAGAATCCTTTGAACAAGTATAATTTCCAATATTTCCCCGTAAAATTTCCAAAATATCAGTATAAAAGATGAAATGAATCATAATCAAAACTCAACAATATTATAAAACATATGCTTTAGAAGCAGTTTCGCAACACAATATGCCTCAAAAGGAAAAAATTTCCGAATTTTCAATTCGTGCACGCTCTACACTCGTCATCCAGTGTGTGCGTCACTCCAAAATCGTGAAAGGATGCAAAGTCCGGGGTTTCATACCCTCAGGACAGGATTTAAAGACATTACTTACCTCAAACTAGCCCGAAAAGCTACTCGGCAACACGTTTGCCCCTCGAATCTACTTCCTAATGCTCCAAATCTATCAAAGTCATATTTATCACATCAAAATACTCTAGGGAGATGAAACCCAATCGAAAAATATACATTGTATGCACAAAACCCGAAATTTGCCAAAATCCGAACCCCAGACCCATTTCTCGGAACTCGAAAAACTTTATACCAAAACGATCCTAATCATCTCACGAGTCTGTACATATAAAGAGCGTCAAAATCGGAGTCCAGTTGACCCCTCAATTCACCCCTAGAAGGTCTCTTAAACTCAAGCCTAATTTCCCCCTTTTCCACTGATTTTCCCTAATTAAACACCGATAATAAGGTCCTTAATCACATGTAATTGAGTTAATACGTCAAAAAATCTTACCTCAATGATGCACAAACGTTTCCCTCTTAAAAAACCCTCAAAAAGCTCGGAACCCGCTTAACAATGGTGAAAAGAATACTAAAAATCGCTAAGTCCTCTTTTTATACTTTTTGCCCAGGCTTTTAGCACCTGCGGTCTATTTCCTCCCACCTGCGGTCCGCACCTGCGCTTAAGGAGACCGTACCTGCGGAAATTCATTAACCGGGCAAAATCCCGTATCTGCGTCCCAGGCATCGCACCTGCGGCCCGCATATGCGGCTAAAATTCCGCTTCTGCGGTTCTTCCTCCAGGGGCCTCTGAGCCCGCACCTGCGATCATCAAGACCGCTCCTGCGGCTCGAACCTGCGGTCAAACATCCTCAGGTGCGGAAGTCAAAGTAGCAGCACACCAGCAACTGTTGCTGCAATTTCCAACTCCAAAAATTTCCGTTAACCATTCGAAATCAATCCCGAGCCCATTGGGACCCCAAACAAACATACCAACATATCCTAAATGATCATTCAAACTTAGTTGCACCCTCGGAATACCCAAAATAACATCAAAACACCAAAATCACATCAAATTCAAGCCTATGAACTTTGAAATTCCTAAATTCTACTAACGATGCCGAAACCATCCAAAACACCTCCGATTGATCTGAAATTTTGCACACATCCAAAATGACATTACGAACCTGTTCCAACTTCCGGAATTCCATTCCGACCCCGATAGCCTATTTTTTACTGCCGACCGAAAATCGCCAAAAACTAACTTTCAAGCTTAATGCTACACCAGACATCAAAAAATATTTCGAACACACTCCTAAGTCCCAAATCACCTAAAGAAGCTATCCGAGCCATAAAATCCGCATTCCGAGGTCGTTTACCAATAAGTCAACTCCCAATTGACTTTTAAACAACTATAAAGCTACTTTTAGAGACTACGTTGTCTCAATTCTCACTACAACCATTCCAAACCCGAGCCAAATGACTCTAACACATCATAAACAGTATAACCAACCTATGACAAGGAAAAAATAGTAATAATAATGCAGGTTCTATGTAACGGCCGGCCGGGTCGTTACATTCTCCCCTCTTAAACAAAAGTTCGTCCTCGAACGGGTCTAGAAAAACATACCTGGAGTCTCAAACAAGTGAGGATATCTGCTCTGTATCTCCCGCTCGGTCTCCCAAGTAGCCTCCTCCACTGACTGACCTCTCCACGGTACCTTCACTGAAGCTATATCCTTAGACCTCAACTTTTTGACCTGACGAGCCAAAATAGCTACTGGCTCTACCTCATATGACATATCACTCTCGAGCTGAACTATGCTGAAGTCTAAAACATGAGACAAGTCACTAATATACTTCCGGAGCATCGACACATGGAATACCGGATGAACACTCGATAAGGTGGGTAGCAAGACAAGTATATAAGCCACCTCTCCGATCTTCTGAAGCACCTCAAACAGACCAATAAACCAGGGACTCAGCTTTCCCCTCTTCTCGAACCTCATAACACCCTTCATGGGCGACACCTTCAACAGTACCTTATCACCCTCCATGAAAGACATATCCCAGACCTTCCGGTCCGCATAACTCTTCTGCCTAGACTGCGCCATGCGAAGTCGCTCCTGAATCAACTTCACCTTCTCCAACGCATCCTGAACCAAATCTGTGCCCAATAGCCTGGCCTCACCCGGCTCAAACCAACTGACCGGAGATTTACACCTCCTACCATATAAAGCCTCATACGAGGCCATCTGAATACTGGACTGGTAGCTATTATTATATGCAAACTCCGCTAGTGGCAGAAACTGGTCCCATGAACCCCAAAATCAATCACACAAGCACGCAACATGTCTTCCAAAATATGAATAGTCCGCTCCGACTGTCCGTCGGTCTGAGGATGAAATGCTGTGCTCAACTCTACCTGAGTACCCAAAAATCTACACGGCCCTCCAAAACTGAGATGTGAACTGAGTACCTCTATCAGAAATGATAGAGACTGGAACCCCATGCAATCGGAAAATCTCCCTAATGTAGATACTAGCTAACCGCTCCGATGTATAAGTAGTACCAACAAGAATGAAGTGCGCGGACTTGGTCAGTCGATCCACAATGATCCAAATAGCATCAAATCTCCTCGAAGTCCATGGAATCCCAACTACAAAGTCCATGGTGATCCTCTTCCACTTCCACTCCGAAATATCTAACCTCTTAAGCAATCCACCTGGTCTCTGGTGCTCATACTTGACCTGCTGGCAGTTGAGACACCGTGCTACATACTCAACAATATCTCTCTTCATCTTCCTGCACCAATACTGCTGTCTCAGATCCTGATACATCTTTGCGGCACCCGAATGAATGGAATACCGCGAGCTATGGGCCTCTGCTAATATCAACTCTCGAAGCCCATCCACATTGGGCACGCAAATACGGCCCTACATCCTCATAACCCCGTCATCACCAATAGTCACATCCCTGGCATGACCTCGACGGACCCTGTCCTAGAGAACTAGCAAGTGCCGATCATCATGCTGGCGTGCTCTAATCTGATCATACAGAGAAGACCTGGAAGCCATACTACTTAATACCATCGGAGGCTCTGACAAATCCAATCTCACCAACTGACCCGCTAAAGCCACAACCTCAAGTGCTAAAGGTCGCTCTGCTGCTGGAAGGTAGGCTAGGCTCCCCAAACTCTCTGCTCTGTGACTCACGACATCGGCCACTACATTGGCCTTCCCCGGATGATATAAAATAGTGAGTTCATAATCCTTGAGAAGCTCTAACCACCTTCTGACGCAAATTCAAGTCCTTCTGCTTCAGAAGATACTGCAGACTACGATGATCGGTGAAAATCTCACACAGTACCCCATACAAATAATGGCGCCAAATCTTTAAGGCATGAACAATGGCGTCTAACTCAAGATCGTGCACTGAATATTTCTTCTCGTGCACCTTCAACTGTCTAGACGCGTAGGCAATCACCCCCGTCCTGCATCAATACCGCTCCCAAGACGACTTTGGAAGCATCACAGTAGACTGTATAAAAACTCGAACCAGTAGGCAAAGCCAATACCAGAGCTGTGGTCAATGTTGGCTTGAGCTTCTGAAAGATCTCCTCACACTCATTGGACCACCTGAATGGAGCACCCTTCTGGGTCAATCTAGTCAATGCTGAGGCAATAGAAGAGAATCCCTCCACAAAGCGACAGTAATATCCCGCCAAACCAAGGAAGCTCCTAATCTCTGTAGCTGACGACGGTCTGGGCCAATTCTGCACTGCCTCAATCTTCTTCGTATCAACCTGAATACCCTCACTAGACACCACGTGTCCCAAGAAAGCTACTGAACCAAGCCAAAACTCACACTTGGAGAATTTTGCAAAAAGCTTCTCCTCCCTCAACCTCTGCAACACAACCCTCAAATGCTAAGCATGCTCCTTTTGGCTACGGGAATATACCAGGATGTCATCAATGAGCACAATGACGAAAGAATCAAGTTAAGGCTGAAACACGATGTTCATAAAATGCATGAACGCGGCTGGGGCATTGGTCATCCCGAATGACATAACCAGGAACTCATAATGACTATATCTGGTCCTGAAAGCAGTCTTCGGCATGTTAGAATCCAGAATCTTCAGCTGATGATACCCGGACCTCAAGTCAATCTTGGAGAACACTACTATCTCCCTGAAGCTGGTCAAACAAGTCATCAATGCGAGGCAAAGGATACCGGTTATTCACCGTAACCTTGTTCAACTGCCGATAATCGATACACATGCGCATAGAACCATCATTTTTCTTTACAAACAACACCGGTGCACCCCAGGGTGACACACTAGGCCGAATGAACACCTTATCTAGGAGTTCCTAAATCTGCTCTTTCAATTCTTTCAACTCTGCTGGTGCCATACGATAAGGTGGAGTAGAGATAGGCTGGGTGCCTGGCACCAGATCAATACCAAAGTCAATGTCCCTGTCAGGTGGCATACCTGGCAGGTGTACAGGGAATACGTCTGGAAAATCACGGACCACAGGAACAGAATCAACAGAAGGAGTCTCACCACTAACTTCTCTCACAAAAGCTAGATAAGATTCACACCATTTCTCAACCATACACTAAGCCTTCAAGCAAGAAATCACTCTACTAGGCACATACTCAATAGACCCTCTCCACTCAACTCTCGGAACTCCGGGCATAGTCTTAGCGTGACAATCAAGAATAGCATGACACGGGGATAACTAATATATTCCCAAAATCACATCAAAATCAACCATGCTGAGTAATAATAAGTCCACTCGGGTCTCCAGAACCCCAATAGATATCACACACGACCGATACACACGGTCCACAATAATGGTATTGCCCACCGGAGTCGACACATGAACATATATAACTAAAGACTCACGGGGCATACTCAGAAAGTGATCAAAATATGACGAAACATAAGAGTATGTGGAACCAGGGTCAAATAAAGCCAAAGCATCACTGTGACAGACTGAGATAGTACTTGTAATCACCGCATCATAGGCCATAACATCGGGCCTAGCTGGGAGTGCATAGATACGTGGCTGACCTCCACCTGCTTGACCTTCCCTTCTAGGGCGACCCCTAGCTGCCTGACCTCCACCCCTAGCTGCCTGGGTGGGTGGTGAAGTGACTGGGGCTGAAGTCGAGGGTTGACCCCTCTGCTGAGATGAACTACCAGAACAGCGAGGACACTACTTGGAGCTGGAGATGGGGAGTGAAGGGAACCCCTACTACCAGGATAGCTACCAGATGGACCATGCATAGAAGAACCCTGGAATAGATGCTCTGGAGGAGCTCTGAGCTGGAAGGCACTACAGGATGAACGTCCCGGATGAGAGCTGCGGGGACCCTGCTCCGAAGATGCGCCACTATAAGCTGGGTGAACTGGCTGAGGAGGTCTAAATGGACGACCTCTATTGTGCTGAAACTTCCCTCTGGACGGGGCACCACTGAAGCTACCTGATCCCCGAGGCCTCTTGTCCTCCCTCTCCTCTCGCTCTTGCCTACGAACCGACTCAATATCCCGAGAAATGTCAACAACCTGCTCGAATGTAGCTCCAGACACTCTCTCCCTGTTCATCAAAATGCGGAGCTGGTAAGTGAGACCATCTACAAACCTCCTGATCCTCTCCCTATCAGTAGGGACTAACTCAGAAGCATGCCGAGCCAACTCCGAAAACCTCATATCGTACTGTGTAACTGACAGCTCTCCCTGGCGCAGCTGCTCAAACTGCCTGCACTGCTCCTCTCTGTGGGACTGAGGAACATACTTCTCCAAAAAGATCGTGGAGAACTACTTGTATTGGTAAAAAAGATCTTCACACGTATGATAATTCTTGATGACTCAGCCAGTTACGTGGAGCAAGGAAAACATGACAGCTGGACAGGTTTCTATAAAGATGTACGGGTCAAAGAGGCACGGCGCAACATACCTACAAGGTAATTAGATACGGGAAACTAAACCTGATTGAGACAAGGAAGAGACACGGTCGAAATGAATCCGGACAGAGCTACGAGCAGATTCAAAGGTCTTCAATTAATGATTCACACGTTGCACAACCTTCACGCAACAGTTACAGTTATTCTTTGTAACGTTACATTAATGTCATAATTAATCATTAATGAGTGATAATTGTAAAAGGTAGACGTTATATTAAGAAATTCCCTATATAAGGGAAGAAAATATAACTTGTAAAGGGCATTCGAACGATAATCAGAATACACTTTACTTTCTGTGCATCTTATTATTTTCTATTTACTTAATTATTCATAATTATCATTATTTCCTTGGTTATCATAAACCCGCGTTTATCCTAAAAATAGCTTTGGTCAAAGAATCTGATTCTTTGGTTAAACAAATTGGTTCCGTTACTAGGAATCTGATAATCTTTTTTTACTTTTCAAGAAATATCCTCTGAACTATGTTGAACTCCAACGACAATGCCCAACAAAGAAATTTGACTCCATCACCTCCCGGATCCCCAGGAGGTTTAAGGGAACAATCCCAAGAAAGATCCAACAATAACAACAATAACAACAATGATAATGATCAAACGCTAGAACAAGATCAGGTGAAGAAAATGATTGTAGAGTATGTGATCCAGGCTTTGAAAGGGGATTACCGGCAGCGTCACCTGCACCATTGACACCACCCCCCAATAATACCATCACTGTGGAAAATCCTCAATCTGGGTTGATAAACTCAGCAAGAGGAGATACTCCTAATGATTCTGTCGAAGCAAGACCAGGTATGGCTAATAATTCTGAATTACAAAATTTATTACTAACCTTGCAGAAACACGTGAAGGAATAAAACGATTGAATCGAGTGAATTCCTGGAGGACCACATGTTATCAAAGGCATTGACGTTGATAGATATTCTAAACAACCTTGGAAACCAAGCGCACACCCTTGCCTATACCCAAGAAATTCAAAATGCTTGATGTTCCTAAGTATGATGGAACAACCTACCCACGCGACACGTGACTGCTTTTACCACCAGAGTGAAAGGAAATGACTTAACAAAACAAGAAATCGAGCCAGTCCTAGTCAAAAAATTTGGAGAAACACTTACCAAAGGAGCACTAACCTGGTATTCTCTTCTCCCTGAAAACTCTATTTATTCTTTTGCTGAGCTTGCATATTCTTTCATAAAGGCACACTCCGGTGCACAAAAAGTTGAGAAAAGAATGGAGGAAAAATTTAAAATAAAGCAAGGAGACACAGAACTACTCCGTGAGTTTGTAGACAAGTTCCAGCGAGAAAGAATGCAACTACCAAGGGTGTCTGATAATTGGGCAGCCATGGCATTTGCAAGCAATCTAAATGACAAAAGCTCAGAAGTCACGAGAAGACTTAAGGATAGCTTGAGAGAATTCCCAGCTACAACATGGAATGATGTCTATAACAGGTACAACACCAAACTTCATATAGAAGAAGATACCATTGCTCGTTCAAAAGACGACGATCGTATCAGTTCCAGACGTTCCGAATCAGACAGGAGATCAGGTAAAAACAGGTACGATCCTTATATGGGACCTTCGGGATGAGAAATTCGTCCTAGGTTCGAAAATACTCGGTCAGTTATAAACCATCAAGCAGAGATACAGGCTTATCCTCATCAAGATCCAGAAAGGATCGAGATGAATAAACTAGAGGTAATGCACGAATTGGGGATCACACCTTCAATGTAAGTACTTCCAAACTAGTTTCAGTATTAAGAAATATGGGTGATAAGGTTTGATGGCCCAAAGAAATGCGGTCAAATTCAAATAAAAGAAGCCCAGATTTCTGGTGTGAGTTCCATAATGATCATGGACACAGAACTGCAGATTGCAGATTTTTACAAGGTGAAATAGAAAAATTATTGAAACATGGCCACTTAACAGAATTGTTCAGTGAAAAGGTAAGAAGGCATACATGAAGAACAGGCAGGAGCCCCCGAAACCTCCATCTCCAAAAAGAACTGTCAACGTGATACACGGAGGTGAAGAAGTAAACGGAGTGGTTTGCAAAGTAGCCACGAAGTTCACAATTACACACAGAAAAGCGGATTTCGTGGTACACTCTAACAAAAAAGCGGTACCATCTACCTTACATCAGGTAATTAAATTCCCTTCTGAATGGGGAATCCAACAGATTAGAGGTGATCAACAAATCTCTAGAAATATAAATTTCGTGGTACACTCTAACAAAAAAGCGGTACCATCTACCTTACATCAGGTAATTAAATTCCCTTCTGAATGGGGAATCCAACAGATTAGAGGTGATCAACAAATCTCTAGAAATATAAATTTCGTGGTACACTATAACAAAAAAGTAGAGACAGAAGAATCAAAATATAGAGAAATCTCCCAGGCAGGAACTACCAACCAAACATGTATGGAAGAAATTGCCACCCAAATAGGTAAGGAAGAAATTATTGCCCAAACAGGTATGGAAGAGGTTATTGTTCGAACATGTACGTGAGAAGATAGTCACGAGAAGGTAAACCAAATCACCACGGAAGATGCATCAAACCACACAGACGTAGATTCCAGACTGGACGTCATTCAAGAACCGGAGGAAGACGATCACATCAAAACAACCACGAAAGAGCTCGAAGCTGTTCCATTATTTGAACAAAAACCTGAACAGAAAGTGCATCTAGGCACGAGGCTGAGCCCCAGCCGAAGAGGTAAGTTAATTGATTATTTAAAGGCTAACGCAGATTGCTTTGCATGGTCCCATTCAGATATGACAGGTATCCCACCAGAAGTGATGACCCATAAACTAAATGAAGACCCATCCTTCGTACCTGTTAAGCAGAAGAAAAGAAAGCAAGGACCATTCAAGAACCAAGTGATTTACGAAGAGGTACAAAAACTCTTGAAAATTGGTTCAATACGTGAGGTAACATACTCTAACTAGTTAGCTAACAATGTGGTAGTGCCTAAAAATAATGGTAAATGGAGAGTATGCGTAGATTACACTGATTTAAATAAAGCATGCCCCAAAGATTCATTCCTATTACCACATATAGATCAAATGATTGATGCCACCGTGGGTCATGAATTGTTAAGCTTTCTATATGCATATTCTGGTTATAATCAGATTAAAATGGATCCCTCAGACGAGGAAAAAACTTCCTTTATTACAAACAGGGGGACTTATTGTTATAAAGTCATGCCTTTTGGATTAAAAAATGCTGGAGCCACTTATCAAAGTCTAGTGACCAAGAACATCTGGGGAGGACGATGGAAGTTTACATCGATGACATGCTGGTAATTCAACACATGCGGAAGACCATTTCCAACACCTCTCTATTACCTTTGAAATTTTACGCAGGTATAATATGAAATTGAATCCAGAAAAAATGCGCTTCTGGCGTGGAATCAAGTAAATTTTTGGGTTTCCTTGTATCAAATAGAGGAATAGAAGTAAATCCTTCTCAAATTAAAGCTATAGAAGAAATACCTGATATAATTATGAACAAAAAGGAAGTTCAAAGACTAACGGGAAGAATTGCAGCCTTAGGAAGATTTATTTCTAGATCTTCCGAGAATTTTTTTAAATTTTTTTCAGTTCTCAAGAAGCAAAATCAGTTCGAATGGACTGAAGAATGTCAGCAGGCTCTCAAAGATCTGAAAGCTTATCTATCAAAATCCCCGTTGCTATCAAAGCCAAAGGAGGGGGATAGGCTATACATCTACCTTGCCGTTGCAAAAATCGCCGTAAGTGCAGTATTGGTAAGGGAAGATAAAGGTAAACAATCTCCTATTTATTATGTAAGAAAAACATTACTAGATGCTGAAACTAGATACCCACATCTAGAAAAATTAGCTTTAGCTCTAATCATGGCATCTAGAAAGTTGAGACCATATTTTCAATGTCATCCAATCACTGTTGTGACCTCATATCCATTAAGAAATATACTTCATAAACAAGAACTATCAGGAAGATTAGCTAAGTGGGCCATATGATTGAGCGAACATGACATAATATATCAGCCTAGGACTGCAATAAAGTCTCAAATTTTAGCTGATTTTGTCGCTGATCTTAATAATAACATTGTCCCTGAAGTGGAAAAAGAGTTACACCTCTTTAACGGTGCTAATACGGGTCTATGGACCCTATTTACTGATGGTTCTTCCAATGTAAAATGTGTCGGCTTAGGCATAGTCTTAATATCACCTACGGGTGAAAAGACACGACAAACTATCAAATGTTATCCTATAACTAACAATGAAGCAGAGTACGAAGCTATCATCGTAGGGCGGGAATTGGCACGAGAACTCTCAATCGAGCAAATCATAATTAAAAGTGACTCCCAGCTGGTAGTAAATCAGATGTAGGGGACTTACATCGCTCGGGAGATTCTGATGCAACAATATCTAGAAAAGGCACGAGATCTCGTAAGACAATTCAAAACGTGGAAGGTCATACAAATACCTAGAGAAGAAAATGCAGAAGCGGACGCATTGGCTAATCTCGCAGCAGTCACAGAAGTAACGAACAAAGACAATGTAATTGTCGTCCATTTATTTCATTCAACAATCGACCAAGACAAAAATAAGGTAACTTTTAAAAATTTAACCTGGGATTGGAGAAACGAAATTTTAATTTTTTTGCAGAATGGCACCGTACCTGGAAAAAAAAGAAGCTGCTCAAGCACTTCGCCGAAAATCTTCATGGAACTGCCTCATTCGCAATTCTTTATATCGCGAGATGTTCGGAGGTCCCCTAGAAAAGTGCCTCGGACCTAACCAAACGGAGTTCGTAATGAGGGAAGTCCACGAAGGACACTATGGAAATCACGCAGGGGCGAGATCCTTGGTCAAAACCCTGATTAGAGCTGGGTATTATTGGCCTAAGATGGAAGAAGAAGTTGAGAACTTCGTACCCAAATGCGATAAATGCCAACGGTTCGCTAATAACATGCATCGACCAACAGAACTATTGCACCCAATAATATCTTCATGGTCGTTCATGAAGTGGGGCATGGATATAGTGCGACCCCTTCCCGCAGCTAAAGGAAAGGTACGGTTCTTACTCGTTCTAACTGACTATTTTACAAAATGGGTAGAGGCAGAAGCTTTCAAACAGGTGCGAGAAAAAGAAGTTAAAAGCTTCTTATGGAGGAATATAATATGCCGCTTTGGAGTACCTAATGAAATCGTGTGTGATAATGACCCACAATTCATAGACTCGCAAATCACAGAATTCTTCGAAAGCTGGAAAATCAAACGGATTACTTCAACGCCGTATCACCCCATGGCTAATGGGCAAGCTGAGTCAACGAATAAAGTCATCATCAACAACCTAAAGAAACGGTTAGAGAAAGCCAAGGGAAATTGTCCCGATGAGTTACCAACAGTACTATGGGCTTACAGGACAACTTTAAAAACAGCCACGGGAGAAATTCCGTTCGCACTTGTCTATGGCTCAGGATCCTTAATATCGGTGGAGATTGGTAAACCAAGCATAAGGTTTACAACAGTCACGGAGGATGCAAACGACGGCGAGTTGAGAATTAATCTTGACTTGCTCGAACAAAGAAGAGAAGCCGCACTAATACGTATGGTAGCTCAAAAACAAATCATAGAGCCTTATTACAACCGGAAATCTCACCTCAGATACTTCAAGATTTCGTACTTCGTCCTCAAAAAAGTCTTTCAATCAACAAAAGAAGCTGGTGCGGGAAAATTAAATCCCAACTCGGAAGGACCCTACAAAGTCCGAGGCATTGCTGGGAAGGGTGCCTATGAGCTGGAAGCTATGGACGGTAGGATCTTACCAACAAGATCGAATTCCATCCATTTGAAGAAGTATTACTTCTAAGGAAAAGGAATACCCTCGGTCAGGTATCGCTACGTTCGATTTTATTCTTGTACAATTTAAAATTTTACTAACCGTTTTAGATGATAGGAAAAAATCTAATCCATCACCAGATGATGATATTAGACCTGCAAAGACGCGAGGAAGAAAGTGAATTCCCGGTCTAGGTTTACAATTTCTGATGGACGTTTTAAAGGGTTAAGTAGTCATCATCTAAAAACTATATACCTTCGAGTCCCGTATGTTTTTCCTTTTCAGGAAAAGGACTACATGGAAGGAATAGTCAAGTGCTCGAGATTTCATTCTTCAAAGCTCAAACACTTGGGGGACTATACAGTATGGAAGGCAAAGAGGAAGCAAAGAAGACTATCAAAAAGTCAAAGCTCGAGCCTGAAGATCCATAAACCCAACAAGTCAAGTGATATGAGCAAAATCGAAAGAGCCAAAGACCCAAAACACAGAGCCTGATTCGAAGAACCTTCAAACATGTTCATAGATGTAAACAAATATTCAGGTTAAAAGGCAAAATATTAGTTACGGGGAAGGAATGCACATCTTTGTATTCATTCAGAAAAACTATTGTAACTAAAAACATTTGTGGATAAAAGATCATCATCTTTGTACTCATTCAGAAAACTGTTGTAACTAAAAACAGTTACGAAATCTTTGTACTCATATAGAAGACTGTTATCAAATAAAACAGTTACAGATGAAAGATCAAAACCCTTGTACTTATTCGAAAACCTGTTATCAAATAAAACAGTTACAGATGAAAAAGCATTTCCCTCGTGATTATTGAAAACTGTTATGAATAAAAACAGTTACGGGTGAAAACCCATACCTTTACAAAAACTGTTACAAACGAAAAACAGTTATTCTCTTGTATTAACTCGGAAAAAACTGTTACATAAGAAAAACAGTTACGAAATACAAGTGTGTATCAAACCTGTTAAAAGAAAACAGTTGCAACATGAGTTTTAGACGATAATCAAACACATGTAAAATGTTGTGAAAGTTCAAACACAAAAACTTTATTCAGAAACATTCTTAAACATGTGAAAAATTCCTATCTCTCTATTGCATTATAACACCATTATGAAGTTGAGACGTCTTCTTCATTAAGTGTCGATAAAAAAAAGGGCCATCTTTCACAAAATCGTACCTACTACGAAAAGGTGCGGATAATTTAAAGCATTTTATATGCTAAACTCAGAGGTAAAACTATGACCTAGAAAATAAAGCGTGCAAAAGACTTGAAGAGTGAAACAAAAACTCAAAAAAAAAAAAAAAACTCATACTTGCATTAATATATTAAAACGGCTAAGTAAAAACTAAGTATTAACTTATACTTAGCCGTATAGAGTTTATATACATTAAGGTGCCCCTAAGTTGTCATTTGGGGACTTTAGATCCAAATTTACCCCCGATGGGACTAGGGGCAACCACCAATTGAGACAAAAAAGGGGAGGAACCAACTTCTTAAACTTCATCAGGAAGGGGGTTGACTTCACTGGCAGAGACAATAGGAGCAGCTTGGGACGAAAAGACTTGAACAGCAGGAGCCTCACCTTCAGGTGAAGAGAGATTCTGACCTTGTTGATCCTTTTCCACGACTTCCTTGATTTTTGCAATTTTAGCATTAAGGTTGAAATTCTCTGGCTCATTTCAATCAATGTGTCGAGGCGAGAGTTCATGTACGCTCAACTAACATCGACGGTTGTCCTATATTCAAGAGCTTTATCATCCTTCTCCCATAGCATAACCTCAGCTCTTAGCTCGTCCCTCTCAGCCACAACAACATCAGTGGAGGCCCTTAAAGGACCAAGAGACCTTTTCAGGAATTGAATTTTCTCTAAGGAGTTGCGGAGATCATCCTGAGTCTGGGTAAGTGATTGCACAAGCTCGCCTGAATACTTCTCCTTTTGGTCTAACAAGACCTTCAAGCTCCTGATCTCTTTTGAGGCACGAGACAACTGCTCAGAAAATGAGGACTCAAAGATTTTCTTATCTTTGCCTGCTTGATCAGAAGAATCCTTCTCCACAGCCAACTCTGCCGTCATGACTCTCACCTGCTGCTCCAAGGTACATTTTTCTTCTTCTAAGGCCTCCATGTCGAGCCTTAAGCTTTCATACTGCCCCCTCCAGTTATCTTCTTCAACATGCCACTCTTTTACTTCCAGCTCCGTGTTAGAAACCCTCTTCATAAGCTCCGTGCCTATAAGATTGATCTACAAAAAGAAAATCAATTGGATACGATAAATACATGTACAAGAATGAAATGTAAGATAATGCACTCTACCTTTAAAGAAGTATGCACGATCTCATTAGCCCATGTAAGGGAACTGTGGCTATCTAGCTTGGCTCTCTCTATCGGGCCTATCAATGGTTTCAACCATACATCAGGCTGGCCAGACTTTTTAAAGAGACTACCATCAGCCGGAACTTCTATTAGCACCTACCTTCATCTCCCTGCTGGAAGACCCTACTTCTCTAACAAAAGGCACATAAGCAGGAAGAGATGTAGGAGCCACGGGCAAGGAAGTCTGAGGAGCCGAAAAATCCAGGGGAGCAAGAGTAGCAATAGGAGCAGGAATAGCCACGGGAGCAGAAGAAATGACTGGAGCAGTTGATGGGAGTTCTCTAAGAAGGGGGAAAAACAGCCAAGGAAGCCTCATCACCAACAAGACCAAAGTCTTCACGGAACAAATGATCAACAGAATCACGCACGGGAGAGGGAGTAGAATCCTCGGAGGTAGAAAGTCCAACTTCAGGCACGGAAGGAACAACCACAGGTGTAGACTCGTCGTCTGAGATCACCCTCATTCTGCGTGACCTGTGGACTAAAGAGCCCTCTTCTTCCTCTTCTTCTTCCGAGGTCCTTGACCCACCAGCCTTTCTCTTTGAAGAAGAAGAGCCTGAAATAATTTCTTGGTCTTGAGCCAGAGATAATTTGGGAACAGACATAACATACACTCCACGAGCGGGAAACCCTATCAAAAGAAAAGGGATAAAAAAAAAAAAAAAGAGGCTCGAGAAAGGAAAGAAGCAGAAATAAAAGATTCGCTTACCGTGAGTTTTAACTTTCCAACCGTACTTCCCGGAGAAGTACTTCCATGATCTTTCTTCCAACGGAGCAGTCAACAAAAGCTTTTCTACCCAATCTCGGATACCAGAGACATTCTCGACAGTACCCATGATTGCTGTAAAAAGAAGAAACATCTACGGTGTTAATAGAACATCTAAAGCAAAAAGCAAGGAATGTGAGCTAAAATGTACTCACGTGCACGATTCCACTTCTCAGGGAAGGGGAGATTTTCTTCACCTACTAAACCAGCGGTAGGCACAGCAACATACCGAAGTACCAACCTCGATCCTTATCATCGTCTAGGGTCACCAACACTCTTTTACTCTTGGCAGCCAGGGTAAAATTCCTTGACGAAACAACACTAGAGAATAAAGGTGAATGAGATGATTAAAGGTGAAGGGGGCCGAAGCTAAAGTAGCCAGACATCTAAGACATGAAACGGCTCGCCATATAATAGGACCGACTTGTCCCAAGCAACTTTTAAAAAACCGACAGAACTCAATGAAAACTGGGTCGATGGGAGGCTTAAACCCAAATGTAAAGGGGTAAGTATTAACAAATGAATATCCCGTCTTATAAGATGTTATTCTTTGGTTTCCATTTGGAACTATGACAGGAAGGACTTCAAAAAACAGTCCCTGGGAATAAGAGGAATTAAACCTTCGGTGATCAGGGTAGGGTACCTATCAGCACTATCAAGAGATTACGACTGATCTCTAAAGGCCTGATTATCCCTAGCGAAGGTAAACTCAGCAGGTATGATTTCATCGACTCGGGGTTCGCGTAAAGGTTCGTGATGTTCTCTACCTACGGACGAAGATCTGGAAGCCCTAGCTCTCAGAGAAGTTAAAGACCTCGAAGAAGGAGGGGAAGTAATTTGAAAAGAGGAGGAACCCCTTGAAGGAGTAGAACCTAAACTCCTCAACCTACCACCTCTCCAGCTCCGCGTCGGAGCAGAAGAGGGAGTCAAATCCTCAACGTTTATCACTCCCTTAGGTTGTTTCGAAGAAGACATATTTACAAAGACAAGGAAAAAGTTCTTTACAAATAAAGAATGAAAGTTAGAAGTTTTTCGTGAAAGTAAAGAAAGGAAAAGGGGTATTTATACTCGAAGACAACCATCAAAAATGGTAAAAAACAATGATGTGAAAGTCATAATTGAAGGTGTTACTTCGTGACTGATGCAACCGGCAAAAGCCCTAAAAGGCGCCAAGTAATTGCAGAACCAACCTGGAGGTGACACGTGGCTTAGACATTAAATGGAAGTGACAAGGGGCGCCTACGTTCATAGAAGGATACAATGTTTCGAGTGAGGCGGCGGCAAAATATTCCCGCCATAAATGCGTATCCACTTACCAAATATTAATCAATAAATAAATGGTAAGTGGGGGGACTATCTGTATTGGTAAAAAAGAGCTTTACAAGTATGATAATTCTTGATGACTCAATCAGTTACGTGGAGAAAGGAAAACATGACAGATGTACAGGTTTCTATAAAGAGGTACGGGTCAAAGAGGCACGGCGTAATATACCTACAAGGTAATTAGCTACGGGAAACTCAACCTGATTGAGACAAGGAAGAGACACGGTCGAAAGAAATCCGGACAGAGCTACGGGCAGATTCAAAGGTCTTCAATTAATGATTCACACGTTACACAACCTTCACGCAACAATTACGGTTATTCTTTGTTACGTTACATTAATGTCATAATTAATCATTAATGAGTGATCATTGTAAAAGGTAGACGTTATATTAAGAAATTCCCTATATAGGGGAAGAAAATATAACTTGTAAAGGGCATTCGAACGACAATCAGAATACACTTTACTTTCTGTGCATCTTATTATTTTCTATTTACTTAATTATTCATAATTATCATTTTTTTCTTGGTTATTAGAAACCCGCGTTTATCCTAAAAATAACTTTGGTCAAAGAAACTGATTCTTTGGTTAAACACTGCAGCCATGTGAGGGGTGCTGAACCAACCGGCCTACGTCTCTAGAATCCCAACAGCACAGAGTATCCTCTGACATTTATCCAGAAAACCTTGGGCATCCTTGCCCTATGTGCCGCTGAAAGTCAGAGGCTGAAGTCTACTGAACCTCTCCAGCCTACGCTGCTCATCCTCGGGCATCGCTGGGACCACATAGTCTTGAACTGGAGCAATCGGCTGGGCTGGGACTGCCCCTGGTGTCTGAAGGCCCTGTACAACCTGCTCAGGTGTCCGGGAAGCTGGAGTCTGAGTGCGTCCCCCGGCCTGAGATGTAGCGGTAGTAGTAGACACAGCAACCGCCTGAGCCAAACTAGTACATACTGCCAAGATCTGAGCCAGAGTCTCCTGAAGACCCGAAATGACAATGGGCACTGCCGGTGCCTAAGCCTGTCCCGCTGGAGCACCCGCGGTGAGGACTTGATCCTGAATAGTAGAGGGATCCTCTGGTACTGTCCCGGCTGATGCACGGGCTGATCCTCTACCTCTACCACGGCCTTAACCCCTCGTGGGTCCAACTGGTGTCTGGTCACCCTGATCCGTAGCGCGTGTCCTTACCATCTGTGAGAGAATGAAAGAATAGAAGTTTAGATTTCCAGAATCAATAGAATGGCACGACAGAGTTCAAGATAATGAAATTTTTCCTAAGAGTTTTGTATCCTCTCGAAGATAAGTACAGACGTCTCCGTACCGATCCGCAAGACTCTACTAAACCTGCTCATGACCATTGAGTCCTACGTAACCTACAGCTCTGATACCAACTTGTCACGACCCCAAATCCTAACTGGTCGTGATGGCGCCTATTGTGGAACTAGGCTAGCCACTATCACATAACCACACATTTCTTTTAATAGAAATTCTCAAAATCATTAATAATATTCAAGCAATTATAAAATTTCTCTAAGCCTTTAACGAAGCATAATATAGTCTAACAGTCTAACCCATTCCCCAGAACTTGAGTCAACTGATCACGAGCATCTAAGAATAAGGCTAAAACTGCTAATGTTATAGTACACTGTCTCAGAACAAATACTAAATACTAAATGAAATAAGGGAAATGGAGAAGCTGTGGACGCTGGATAGCTACCTCGAAATCCCAAAGCTGACGATGAACGATCTCAGATGGGTACTGCTCAGAACCAGTACCTGGATCTGCACACAGAGGTGCAGGGAGTAATGATGAGTACGCCAAATCAATAGTAATGAAAATAAATCAAGTCTGAAGATAAGAAATACACCACACAAAACACCAATCCACAACCAGTAAAACACTGAATCTCAATAAAGTATACATTTAATACATAAGTTTGAAAACCAATTTCCGTAAACAGAATCCTTTGAACAAGTATAATTTTCAGTATTTCCCAGTAAAATTTCCAAAATATCAGTATAAAAGATGAAATGAATCATAATCAAAACTCAACAAAATATCATTATAAAACCGCCCCTCGGGCCAAATCATCGCTCATAATCAATCACTCAGCACCTCACCATCACTCGGTAACAGTCACTCAGCACCTCACAGTCACTTATGCCTCCCAATCACTCGTCACTCGGCTCTCGGAACTCGCACTCAGTAGGTACCTGCGCTCACTTGGGGTGTACAGACTCCGGATGGGCTCCTACAACCCAATCGCTATAAACAACCAAGTCATGGCAATCATCTCTCAGGCTCTCGGCCTCTCTCATATCATAAATATCCTCACAATATTGGCCCTCAGCCTCACTCAGTCAGACACTCTCAACATGCCACTCGGGCCATAAATAAACGGGTTCTCGACCCAAAACAGTATTTCATTTCAAGAAATAATATCAATAAACTCTAAGTGTCAAAACAATTTATCAGGAAAGACTGAGTGTGAAAATCATAATTTATAAGTGAGGAATATCAGGAAAATAGTCCCCAAGGGGTTAAGACAGATCGACACTAGGCCCAAACATGGCTTACAGCCCAAATATATCAACATAATAATATTATAAAACATATGCTTTAGAAGCAGTTTCGCAACTCAATAGTTGCCTCAAAAGGAACAAATTTACGAATTTTCCAATTCGTGCACGCCCCACACTCGTCATCCAGTGTGTGCGTCACTCCAAAACCATGAAAGGATGCAAAGTCTGGGGTTTCATACCCTCAAGACAGGATTTAAAGACATTATTTACCTCAAACTAGCCCGAAAAGCTACTCCGCAACACGTTTGCTCCTCGAATCTACTTCCGAATGCTCCAAATCTATCAAAGTCAGATATATCACATCAAAATACGCTAGGGAGATGAAACCTAATAAAAAATATCAACTTTATGCACAAAACCCGAAATTAGCCAAAACCCAACCCCCGGATCCACGTCTCGTAACTCAAAAAACTTTATACCAAAACGATCCTCATTATCTCACGAGTCTGTACATATAAAGAACGTCGAAATCGGAGTCCAATTGACCCCTCAAATCACCCCTAGAAGGTCTCTTAAACTCAAGCCTAGTTTCCCCCTTTTCCACTGATTGTCCCTAATTAAACACCGATGATAAGGTCCTTAATCACATATAATCGAGTTAATAAGTCCAAAAAGCTTACCTCAATGATGCACAAACGTTTTCCTCTTCAAAAACCCTCAAAAAGCTTGGAACCCGCACAACAATGGTGAAAAGAAGACTAAAAATCGCTAAGTCCTCTTTTTATACTTTCTGCCCAGGCTTTTCGCACCTGCGGACCATTTCCTCGCACCTGCGGTCCACACCTGCGCTTAAGGAGACCGCACCTGCGGAAATTCATTAACCGGGCAAAATCCCGTATCTGCGGCCCAGACATCGCACCTGCGGCCCGCAGATGCGGCTAAAATTCTGCTTCTGCGGTTCTTCCTCCAGGGGCCTATGAGCCCGCACCTGCGATCATCAAGACCGCTCATGCGTCTCGAACCTGCGGTCAAACATCCCCAGGTGCGGAAGTCACAGTAGCAGCACACCAGCAACTGTTGCTGCAATTTCCAACTCCAAAACTTTTCGTTAACCATTTGAAATCAATCCCGAGCCCCTCGGGACCCCAACCAAACACACCAACATATCATAAATGATCATTCAAACTTAGTTTCATCCTCGGAATACCCAAAATAACATCAAAATACCAAAATCACATCAAATTCAAGCCTATGAACTTTGAAAGTCCTAAATTCTACTAACGATGCAGAAACCATTTAAAACACCTCCGATTGATCTGAATATTTCACACATATCCAAAATGACATTACGAACCTGTTACAACTTTCGGAATTCCATTCCGACCCCGATAGCCTATTTTCCACTGCCTGCCGGAAATCGCCAAAAACTAACTTTCGCCAATTCTAGCCTAATTCTACACTGGACATCACAAAAATATTCCGAACACACTCCTAAATCCCAAATCACCTAACAAAGATATCCAATCCATAAGATCAGCATTCCGAGGTCATTTACCAATAAGTCAACTCCCAGTTGACTTTTCCAACTATAAAGCTATTTTTAGAGACTACGTTGTCTCACTACAACTATTCCGAACCCGAGCCAACCAACTCTAACACATCATAAACAGTATAAGCAACCTATGACAAGGCAAAAATAGTAATTATAATGCAGGTTCTACGTAACGACCGGCTGGGTCGTTACAATGTAAAATTATTTTTCTTTTTGAGTAAGGAAAAAAACCCGTGGCTCCGATCTGATGACCTCGAAATGAACCGGCCTAGGGCATCTTTCTGTCTGGTTAGCCTTTGAACGACTTTCACGCTGTATACGACGGTGATGTCCTCGATGGCCTTGATCTTATCAGGATTGATCTCGATTCTCCGATTTGACACCATGAAGCCGAGGAATTTGCCCGAGCCGACCCTGAAAGCACACTTTTCAGCGTTAAGCTTCATGTTGTATTTCCTCAAGATTTCGAATGTTTCCTGCAAATGAGTCAAATAGTCCTCTACACGCAGGGACTTAACCAACATATCGTCAATGTAAATTTCCATTGATTTTCCTATATGTTCTTCGAACATCTTGTTAACTAGGCGTTGATATGTAGCTCCCGCATTTTTTAGCTCGAAGTGCATTATATTATAGCAATAAGTTCCATATTTAGTGATAAAAGAAGTTTTTTCCTGGTCTACTGGGTCTAAAAGAAGTTCCATATTTAGCAATATGTAATTGATCTTTTTGCTGTGACATGTCCAATTGTCCTGGTGCCCCTGGTACTATTCTATATAGGAAATTTTACTCATATAGCAAAGGTATACACCTTATTTATTATAAATCAAAATTATTTTAAAATATTATTTTCTATAACTACCTTTTATATTTTATAACAAAATAATTATTAATGGTATATACTACCGTTAAGGCATGAAATAAGGCGTGGAATACGCTATTTATGTTTTTCCTTTCTAAGACAGCTGGACATATATACCTATTTTTAAGGTGATTGTCGTTACTGTATTCATTAATACATGGCGCGAATACATGTGAATTACATGCGCATACAGCTGGACTGCCCTGATTCTAGGTGTCTTTTACTGCTATATTCATAAATACAGCAGCGCGAATACATGTGAATAGATGCTCGTACAGCTGGAGTGTTCTGATTTTAGGTGTTTTTTTGCTGCAGTATTCGCGAATACATACGCGTACCACTGGACTGCCTGATTTTAGGTGCATTTTGCTGTTGTGTTCATGAGTACATAACGCGAATACATGCGCACGCACAACGGGACTACCCTGAATTTTAGGTGCTTTTTGCTGCTTACATCAGCGCGAAATACAGCGAGTACACTACTGTAACAGCTGAATAGTAGCTATAGGAAGTAATTATGTATATGATAGCTATAGGAAGTTAATAGCCACTAAACAATAGTAGTTTCTGAAAATTCTTCTTCTATATACTATATTAAAGGTAGGAATCCCTTAAGTTAAAAGTTAAATCCTTTTAAATAATTAATTTAATTTTTCACTTGAAATTAACTAAATGGGGTCGACTGGAATATATTTAATATAACCCACATGTTTCCACCTGTTACTAAATAAAGTCATGATTCAAAGGCCACTTTAAAAGCCATCGTTTGAACAAGTTGTCTTCTTGTCCAAGGTTCCTATTTCTAATAATAAAAAAAGACGGTAAATGAAATATTTTTTTTACGGTGACTCACATATTGTTCAAAGTACAATTCGATTAAAATAATATCCTAAAATGGACAAAGAGGTTTTCATGAATGTTTACTATATTATGCCGAGACAATTGTGACGCGAGGCAATGAGATTTTCAAGGTGTCAATTGTAACATAGAGAATTTTGAAGGTGAGATGCATTTAAAAAGTTATTTTCTATTTCATGAAAAAAGCTATTAATTTGTTTAGTTATTAACAACATTTTAATTTTTGTTAAGGCTTGAATATTTTTTTTTGTTTCTAATCTTGTGTTTGGTACTCGCATTGGAACCTGACTATATCCGGATTCGCACTGCGTAGGGTCCCATTCGAGGAAAACGCTCCCTACCAAAGATTGTTTCATACCCAAAACAATTCTTTTAACCTAATTATTACAACAACAACAACTAACCGAGTATATTCTCATCATGTGGGGTCTGGGGAGGGTGGTCTGTACGCAGACCTTACCCCTACCTAACAGGTAGAGAGACTGTTTTCAATAGACCCTCAGCTCAGGAAGGGTAATAAGAAGAGGTGGATAGCAAGAAAGGAAGAAAGAGGGAAGAGAAAAAAAAAGATAAAGGATAAGTAGTATCGAATACTAGCAACAAGGGATACAATACCTGAGGCGAACAAAACCACATAACGTAATGAAAAATCTAAGAATATGAAAGGACATGCGTGCTACTAAGACTATCGGTGAGCAACTAAAAACTACCCACTAACCTTCTACCTTAATCCTCGACCTCCACACATTCCTATCAAGGGTCACGTCCTCAGTAAGCTGAAGCAGCGCCATGTCTTGTCTAATCACCTCTCCCCAGTACTTCTTAGGCCTACCTCGACCTCTTCTCAAACTCGCCATGGCCAATCTCTCACACCTCCTAGCAGGGGCATCAATGCTTCTTCTCTTAACATGTCCGAACCATCTCATCCTCGACTCCCGCATCTTGTCCTCCACGAAGGCTACTCCCACTCTGTCTCGGATAACTTCATTCTTAATCTTATCTCTCCTGGTACACCCACACATCCATCTCAACATCCTCATCTCTGCTACTTTCATCTTCTGCACGTGAGAGTTCTTGACTGGACAACACTCAGCCCCATACAACATAGCCGGTCGAACCACCACTCTATAAAACTCGTCCTTAAGTCTTGGCAGCACGTTCTTATCACATAAAATACCGGAAGTGAGCCTCTACTTCATCCACCCCGCTCCGATGCGATGTGCGACATCTGCGTCAATCTCCCCGTTACCTTGGATAATAGACCCGAGATACTTAAAACTCGCTCTCTTGGGGATAACTTGAGAATCAAGCTTTACCTCTACGTCTGCTTCATGGGTCCCGTATTCTGTTGCACTCCAAGTATTCTGTTTTGGTTCTACTCAATTTGAAACCTTTAGACTCCAAGGTTTGTCTCCAAACCTCCAACCTCGCGTTAACTCCACTTCGCGTCGCGTCAATCAACACTATATCATCGGCAAATAGCATGCATCAAGGCATCTCCCCTTGGATGTGTCGCGACACTACATCCATCGTTAAGGCAAATAAAAACGGGCTAAGAGCCCCTGGTGCAACCCCATCACCACTGGGAAATGCTTCGAGTTACCATCCACAGTCCTCACCCGATTCTTAGCATCATCATACATATCCTTAATCACCCTAATGTACGCTACCGGAATGTCACTAGCCTCCAAATACCTCTACAGGACCTCCCTCAGGGCTTTATCGTACGCTTTCTCATGGTCAATAAACACCATATGCAAGTTCTTCCTCTCACTGTACTGCTCCACTAATCTCCTAACCAGATGAATCGCTTCCGTAATCGAACGCCCCGACATGAATCCAAACCGATTCTCGGAAATAGACACACACCTCCTCACCCTAGCCTCCACCACCCTCTCCCAAACTTCCATAGTGTGGCTCAACAGCTTGATACCCCTATAATTATTGCAATTTTGGATATCACCCTTGTTCTTGTAAAGCGGAACCATCGTACTCCACCTCCATTCTTTGGGCATCTTCTTCGTCTTAAATATAACATTAAATAGCCCAGTGAGCCACTCCAAACTTGCTTGCCTCGCGCTCTTCCAAAATTCCACCGGGATTTCGTTTGGCTTCGTCGCTCTGCCCTGCACATCTTACGCATTGCCCCTTCCACCTCCTCTACCGTAATCTGCGTATAGTACCCAAAATCCCGCCAACTCTCGGAGTGCTCCAACTCACCCAATACAATGTGTATATCCCCCTCCTTGTGCAACAATTTATAGAAGTATGCCTGCCATCTTCTCCTAATAAGTGTCTCGTCCATCAATATTTTGCTATCCTCTTCCTTGTTGCACTTTGATTTGGTCTAAGTCACGGTGATATTAAATTTTTTAAAAATTATGATATTAAAAAGCTTCTCTTTCTCAAACTTTAATTTGGAAAAAAATATAATCGGTAATAACACAAGAATCAAGATATTAATGGGTTCATGGTTACTGAAATAAGTAAAAGATTCTTTTTGTCAAGGTGAACGAATAACAATGGAATTGGTTCTGGAAAAAAAAATAGCACAATAGTGGTTAACGTTGGTGGGAGGTGATCGGTTAACAAATGCAGTAGCGAACCAATTGTAACTGGTAAACAGAGTTGCCCAAACACTATAGAAGAAACATAAATAAGAAATAGAGTGGATGAAACTTGAATTGCCTCACGCTATCATGATATGACATTGCCAGAAAACATAAAAGCCACAACAGTGAAGGCACCGATGCTAGAGAGAAAACTTAACCATCGCGAGAATAATCAGACCAATGATAGTTGGCTGAACAGAGAATTTTCGTATAAGATATTTGCAAAATTAATTAAATAAAAATATTTAAAAAGAAAATTTGCAAAATCATAATTTTTTAGATTAAAAATAAATAAGGTGAAAGAATTGTAAGATAATTTTTAAATAAGAGAGATAAGTGTAATATCGTAACCTAGAAGGGATATTTAGCATTATGAAACCAAACGTAAGGGGAGTCGCTGAAACTATCTCAAAAGTATAAATTAATTTCTAACATATGAATTGTATTTTAATGTTCCAGAGGAAAAATCTAAGTACTATCACAATGTGGTGTTGAGTAAAGATTAAATTCAATTTTCTTATCAATTTAGGGGATGTAATTTCAATTTAACCCCGGAAATCCATACTTTTATATACGAAATTACTTCAACCTTTTTTCCATTAGCAGTTTGTTTGGATGGTTGTTACACATCGTTTCATAATGTATCGTATTGTATTATACTGTATTGTATTATATTGTTTGATGAGTATAATATTTGGATAGATTATATCGTTTGACGTTGTTTCATGATATCACACACCAGCAATATGAAGAATAAACTTGTAATATTATAAACAAAAATTATGATACGGGGTAATATTATTATATGAAAATATAGGATAAAAAAAAAAAATTATTTAATTATAATGAAGGATGAGATTGACAGAAAAAGACAAGGTAACGACGCGACCACACTAAATCGGTCGTTACATAAAGTGGCATATTTCGTCATTACGTGATAACACCCAACTATGTCTTATAAAAAGGACTAAGCGGTCGCTGCAAATATAATCCGTTCTAAGAGTCCGGAGTCGAATCCCACAGAGAACTAAGGTTTCACCATAATTGTTCAATATCACTAAGAAGACAAGCTCGAATAAATTTCTAAGTTATAAAGATTAAGATTCTTATATCTAACTAATTAACTAAGAAACTAAAGCAGTAAATTAACAACTAAAGATACTAAGGTTTGGAGATTAAATTTAGGAGGTCTAGAGTTATGATTTCCCCAAATATTGGAATCCTTCACGCTATGTTCCCTACAATTTCGCATATGTATTCTCTACTTATCGTCAGCATTTTAGGTGTCGTATTCTCTCTCGAGCAACTACAAAAATTTACTAGACATATTCTCTCGAACTACGCTAGTTGGTTTTACCTAAACACTCATTGTGACCACGTCAAGACTTTGTTATTTCTAAACCTACCTTTAAACCCGTTGTATTGATTTCTCATATACGTTAGGAGTGATGTTGTTCAATAACCACCTAAATATGTATCCTTTCTCAAGCAACACATAATAAAGAGGCACAGTCAATCGATGACCATTCAATCAACTGAAATAAGCATGTAGTTGAACAAATAGAAAAATTAAAAGGTTATATTATATTAAAACATAAAAAGAATTCATCCTCCAAGAGGTTCCATCAAAACTCTAGATAAAAAATTAGCTATTCATAATAGTATGCATAACTATAATACTAGAATTCATAACCAATAATTAAAATAGGAAGAATGGAGTGAAAAATTCGTAGAAGAATTCTCCGCCTTACTCCTAGTGTGTTCTTGCCTCCTTAGGTCCAAAGTCCTCAAAATACCGTTTTTCCATGTATATATACCAAGTAGGGTCTAGCCCAAATAATTATACCTTCTACTACGCAAAAAAGGACATTTTTTTCCGAACAAAACGTGGAGGCTGAGCACCTGGAAACTTGGTCGCGCACACTTCACACTTTCTGCCCCATTTGCGCGGTCAGTGTGCGGACACGCACTTTTCATCCTGTTTTGTTTGGAATTTGGAAAAACATAAAACATAAAAGTTATACTCCTTTGAATTATATTTCCAACCATATATTTAGGAGCCCAATTAGAGTTCCGAGCAAAAGGTTACGTGCATTGTACTAGACAGTGCGCAATATGCCTACTCGATTCTTCGTTCGTTTTTAACTATCATCCGTTGATCCCTGAACACGATCCCGGCTTAACTCGAAGGGATTTTATTCAGACTTCAAAGCTCCAAATCACTTGAATTCATTCCATAACATGTACGTAGCTTGGAATCACTCATACAAGGCATAAAACACACAGTTAGTGCAAAAACTAGCGATTAAAGCTCAAACTCAATTAAAGTGCAGTAAATTAGAGTGTAATAAGTGACTAAAATACATAATTATAGCCGATCATCAACACCCCACACTTAAACTATTGCTCGTCCTCGAGTAATCAAACTACACTTTATATAGACACGACCTTTTTAAATAATTCTCCTAACTCATCACACCAAGAATACTTAAAATAGACTAAGCACAAAAGCGTAACATCTTCACCTCAAGATTTGACTTACAAGTACCACGCATTATTCACAACTCACCCACTTACTCTAAAATAGAGGTCACTGACATTACCTTTCCCTCACGAATCAAGTGCCCTCATACAACAAAAGAGAGTAGTTCCACACAATAAAATTTAAGAACACTTAGGAACTCAAGATAGAAAGAATTCACTCACTCTCAGAAATAACATTCATATGCCACAAAAGATGCACCATAGGCTTTCCCGTAGTGTACTACTCTACTAATCGAGCTCATTCAGTCTAGGATCAAGTAGGACTTTATTTGGTTGTAGTGTAGGCTGCGGGACAGGTAGGATACATTTAGATATAAGAGTGACTACACCTCTCTAAGCACTTTAATACATATACTTTAACATTCAAACCCTATGCTTATGTCAAACCAAACTCCACCTTCACATCAATGTATATTACCCCATACTTCTTTAAGCACAATTACATCAAGAGTCACCACTTATCAAGGAATATTTTTTTCCAGAGCAATACAACTATTTTTTCTTTTTCTTTCTTTTTTTATTCAAGTGGCTCTTACTTTTTTGAAACAGTGCACCTTTCTCCTTATTTCATTAGTTTCACTCAATATTCAAACCAATCACCCCACACTTTAACTTTTACACAATTCATAACAATTCAAGTGCTCATGAGAGGTTAGAAGGTTCAAATAGATGGTTAATTCAAACAAATGGGTAAGGCTTGTAATGTGGTTGCCAAAGAAACAGGATTACAGGCTCAAAGGGGTTAACTACGATACATAGCAACTAGGCGGGTAAAATATATATATGGCTCAACAAAAAAATATCTATATCACTTCCAACACTAAACAAAACTACTATTTTGCTTTGCAAACACACATCGCAAGTTCTAGACATCAAATGCAATGCACATAATAAACACAAACCTCACACACACATGACACATAACTCACTCAGGATTGGTTTGATCAAGACACTCAAAGCAGTTAAGAAAAGCTAAGGTTATACAATTTAAGGTACTTATACAAGAGTCAAAAAATGAGCCTAAGCGTCACAATCAAAGTACTCACTATTCTCAAGGCATAACAAAGTCAAGAGATATTGCTTCAATTCAATTCATCTCACACTGGATCCTACTCTTAAAAAAATAAAACTAACTACACCTGGTTCAAAAAAAACCCTCGAAAAAGAATCGCGGTACAAAGAAAAACAAAGGGGGAATTGCTACACTATCTAACAAAAGAAAACATTTTTGCCTTTTTCCTTCGACTTAAATCCCTCAAGAAAATTGTCTAATAGATCCATCGTTGGGAAAAGTCCAGTCTTTTCTATTTTTGTAAAAAAAGATATTTAATTAAACTGATACAACTAGAATAGCATGGAAAGTCACCTAAATAATCTCCTCACCCCACACTTAAAATTGTGCATTGTCCCCAATGCACACCCATAAATACAAGAGGGTAAAGGAAGCCAAATACCGAAGCACTAGCAGCTCATGGGTCTCCCAGGCCTGATCCTTCATGTGGGTACCTCACACTTAGTTCCAACCACCTGTGTTGCTGTTGAATCCTTCCAATGTCTTTGATTTCCATGCTCCTAAAAAATCAAAAATCGACACTAAAAGAATAATATAATAATAAAAAATAAAAAATAAAAAGTAAAGCTGGGTTGCCTCCCAACAAGCGCTTGATTTAACGTCGCGGCACGACATGAACCGCTTTTTGCCTCCACCTTGAGCTTATGAATTGAACCCCAAGTTTTGGTTCAAGCTTATGATTATGGTCATGAGGTGGTGGAACGAATCTAACTGGCCCAAAGAAACAATATAGTATTCTGCACTTCTTGGCCTTTAGATGAGGTGTGTAATCTTGTCTTTCTGGCAAGAAAAAATCCAGAATGTAGTCACCTTGTTCCTCCTTTCTTGACTCTTCAACCGGCTCGGATGACTCTATTTCCATATCTTCATCCAAGGACAATGTGGAAAAATGTTTGGAGTGTGGACCAATGCGCTCAACCACATGAACTTTAGGATTGTCTATTTCCTCAACACCAATGACACTAGAGTCAGCTAAATATGTATCATCAATGTCCTTGGTTGACTCTAGTATCTCTTCTACAACATCGACATCCTCAAAATCTAGTTCAATTGATTGTTGGAGTTCTACTCTGACCTCCTCTGTTAGCACCTCGATTTCTACATATGATGCATGCTCCTTTTGGCTACTGTCCACAAAATTGCCTTGCTGAGCATTAAAAGCTTCAACCACTTGACTCACTTGAGCCTCCAAGTTGCGAATAGTTTCCACTTGCCTTTCTATCTGCAGTTGTTTCTCATTATTTTTTTCTAGAAGACACTTTAACATTTTTTTGATCTCCTTCAGTTCAGCTTCCTTGGGTTCTTTGTTCCTATTTACTTCACCAGAAAAAGTAGAACCATCATAGCAAGTGATTAGGAGAGCATAAGAAATATACGCACAACCATAAAAGTGACCATCTTGACCACTAGATATATCACACACATTCCACACATAAGATTGAGTTGGTGCACATAACTCACTCTCGGGAATATTTTGATAATTTTGCAATGGATGGTTTCCTCCACAATATGCATAAGGAGGATCAAAAGTAGAATTACCAACATCAAAACTTTCATAATTCCAAGATGTCATGTCTCTCAAGTTAAAAATAAAAATTAAAAATAATCAAATACAAAAAAATAAAAATAAAAGTTCACACTTGCAACCTAGAAATATGTACACCTACAACTACACCGTTAGTCCCCGTCAACGACGCCAAAATTTAATTACGCACAACTATGCCTTATAAAAATGACTAAGTGATCGCTGCAAATATAATCCGGTCTAATAGTCCGGAGTCGAATCCCACAGAGAACTAAGTTTCACCATAATTGTTCAATATCACTAAGAAGACAAGCTCGAATAAATTTCTAAAGTTATAAAGATTAAGATTCTTATATCTAACTAATTAACTAAGAAACTAAAGCAGTAAATTAACAACTAAAGATACTATTGGTTGGAGATTAAATTTAGGAGGTCTAGAGTTATGATTTCCCTAAATGTTGGAATCCTTCCCGCTATGTTCCATACAATTTCGCCGTTGTATTCTCTACTGATCGTGAGCACTTTAGGTAACGTAATTCTCTATCGAGCAACTACAACAATTTGCTAGACATATTCTCTTGAACTACGCTAGTTGACTTTATCTAACTGCTCATTATGACCACGTCAAGACTTTGTTATTTCTAAACCTACCTTTAAACCCGCTGTATTAATTTCTCACATACGTAAGAAGTGACGTTGTTCAACAATCACCTAAATATGTATCATTTCTCAAGCAACACATAATAAAGAGGCACAATCAATCGATGGTCATTCAATCAACTGAAATAAGCACGTAGTTGAACAAATAGACAAATTCAAAGGTTAAATTATATTAAAACATAACAAGAATTCATCCTCCAAGATGTTTCATCAAAATCCTAGATAACAAATTAGCTATTCATAATAGTATGCATAACTACAATACTAGAATTCATAACCAATAATGGAAGTAGGAAGTAGGAAGTGAAAAGCTCATAGAAGAATTCTCCGCCTTGCAGTCCAAAGTGTGTCGAAAGTCCTCAAAATACCGTTTTTTCATGTATATATACCAAGTAGGGTCGGGCCCAAACAATTATACCTTCTACTACGCAAAACAATGACACTTTTTTCCGGACGAAACGTGCGCAGCCACGCACCTGGAAGGGTGCCCGCGCACATTTCACACTTTCTGCCCCATTCGCGCGGTCAGTGCTCGGCCTCGCACTTGCCTCACACGTTTCATCCTGTTGTGTTTGTAATTTGGGAAAACGTAAAGTACTAAAATATTAGCCCTTTGAATTAGCTTTCCAACCATATATTGTGAAGCCCGATTGGAGTTCTGAGCAAAACGTTATGTGCATTTTACTAGACAGTGCGCAATTTGCCTACTCGATTAATTTTCGTTCGTTCTTAACTATCATCCGTTGATCCCCGAACACGATCCCAACTTAATTCCTTGGGATTTTACTCAGAATTCAAAGCTTCAAATCACTTGAATTCATTCCATAACATTTGCATAGCTCGGAATCACTCCTACAAGGCATAAAACACGCAATTAGTGCAAAACACTAGCGATTAAAGCTCAAACTCAATTAAAGTGAGAGTAAATTAGAGTGTAATAAGCGATTAAAATACGTAATTATAGCCTATCATCATTACTTAACGACGAATTTGACAATACGATACAATAAAATTTAAGTAACAATTAAAATAAATATCGTATTTAAAATAACAATACGATACGAAACAATATGCAACAACCATCCAAAAAAGGGAGGTTTTCGAAGAGGGGAACATCCTAATGAATATATATGAGCATAATCTGCATCTCGTATTGGATCCCTAAAAAAAACAAAAGAAAAAGCTATAATGATACATGAATTTGAAAATATTGATGCAACCGTAATTGGGAAAGAAGATAAATTTGCAACGATACAAAGGAAGTAGACAAAAAGAACAATAAAGATCAATATACAATGACTAATAAGCTATTAAAACCAAAAAAGAATGGTGGTCTTTCTTTTACAATGAAAACTATGAACTAATTTGATTTTTGAAGATGTGTTTTGTCAATTTTTATTTTTATTTTTGGTGTGTCAATCTAAATATCAATTTTAGCATTTTTCTTCGTATTAAAGTAATTTAAGTTGGCATAGCACTCAACATTTACTTTGTACTCTTACTTTCATCATTTTGATTAATAATTCTTCTAAGTTTTTATTCTCTATAGATTTTCACAAGATATTCCCATATAAAGATTATTATTCATTCAAAAAATATGTCAACGTAATCCATACTATAAGCGTAATGATCAATTCTAGATTATTATATCCGTTTAGTTAGATGATTCATTATTTTCATAAATTTGAGTATCAACAATTGATTTTAATAATTTATTTGAAGCAAAATATTGCTCTATGTCTTGGTTACTAAAGAGTAACTTAAATTTATAAAAAGAACATACTCTAGAAATGTCGTAAATGGGGTAGACGACATGCTACTGCCTTGTATTTCCATTCATAAAATTATTCTCAGTTACGTGCTCGAAATTCCTTTGCCTTTTACTTGAGAAAGAAAAGACATTTATAGGTATTGACAGTTACAGCTCTAAGAATACATTTCTTTTTCTTCCCTTCTTTCACTTTTTCTTTTTGGCTATGGAAACAAAAGTGATTTAATGCATGAAGATAGTGATAGTTATAATGATGTAGGATGATAATCATACATGGCTTTAGTGATTACATAAAATCAGGTTAAACTGAATTTTCTTACTTAATTAGAATAGAACGGCTGTCAATTTTTGTTGTCTCTGTATTTTGTTTCAACTAAACGGTTACTTGTGTGTTTTGCTTCTGCTTTTCCATAAGAAAACTGGCACGTTTTCTTTCAAATTTAGCATCGTCCTAGTAGGAGTTTCTTTCACGAACACATAACTTCGAATTTTGGTTCATTCTTCTGAATAAGATAACTCCTATGCTTTAATTTGTTTCAAATTGAAGTACATTGGAATCGGAAGGCACGTTATTTGTAAAATTAGTTAGCACTTTTCGAAGGTTGTCTCATTCGTTTTTTTTTAAGATTAAGACGTTTCAATCTGGATACATATCTAAATATCAAGATGTGTATTAAGATTAAACCATATGAATCTGAAATTCTGAATACACATTTGAATATTAAAGATGTGTTTTAAGATCTTAATATTATACGACGAAGACTGTTTGTTTTTTAAACATCTGAATATATATAATTCATCTTTATTTAAAAATTAACAAACATAAATTCAAATAAATACTAACTACTCTTATATTCTATCAATACTATATATATATATATATATATATATATATATATATATATATATATATATATATATATATATTAGTGGTGGTGATGGCTAACGAAGGTGCTTGTGAGTGCTAATTAGAAGCGGTGGTTGGTGGTGATTTTGGTTGATGGTGATGGTTCTGGATAGTATGTAGCAGTGATTGGTAGCGATAGCGATTATGATTGAGGATGGTGGTGGTGGATGGTATTAATTAATAATGGTGGATAGTGAAGGTTGTTGTGATTGTGATTGAGAAAGGTTATGATAGGTGGTGGTAGTTTATAATGGTGGGCGGTACCGACTATGGCTATTGATAGTGATGGGGTGGTTGGTGATGATAGTTGGGGTGGGGGAGGTTGTGGTTATATAGTTGAGGATAATTGTGGTGCGGGGGGGGGGGGGGGGGGGGGGGGGGGGGGGGTAGTGGTGGCGACTATGGTTGATGATGGTAGTGGTAGTTGATAATGGTGGTCGGTGTAGGCTATGGTTGAGGGTGGTGGTGGTACTTGATAATGGTGGTCGGTAGAGGCTATGGTTGAGGATGGTAGTGGTAGCGGTGATAGTTGATAATGATCGACGGTGACGGCAATTTATAATGAATGTGACTGATATTATCTTAATGAAATTAGACTTATTCAGACATATTAACTGATTGTGAAGTAAAAAAACAAACATACTTACTGATTAAGATCTGAATGATTAATATTCAGACATCCGTTGAATGCGAACAACGAGGCCTAAGTATTATCTTTCTTTTTCCCAAATTCATAGATTGAAGTATACCCTTTGTCATGCTAGAGTCAAGATCCTTTTTCTTAACCGGAGAACCCGACAGAATAAAAAAAATTAAGGTTTTCTTGTTATGCTGCATTTATGAACACTCTTTGACTTTTAAGGTCCTCTTAATTATCAAAAGTTCATTTTACTTTAACAATATCAATTAGTCACTCCTTAACTTCTGTTTAGTTAAACACATGCAACGCTCAACAATTTTGTGTGGATCATATATGTAACCAATGTTCTTCATGATTAATGGACCATATCATGGCAAACAGAGCTATCTATGATATTGTTGTCACTATCAAAATGAGAAAAAGATTGATAAAAGAAGGAATGGGGGAAGATATTAGCATCCCGCGTTCACACAGGGTCCAGGGAAGAGCCGCACCCCAAGTGATGTGATGTCGTCAGCTACTCTAATGCAAGCATCAGTGACGTAAATTGGTGTTCTGATTCAAAATCTAGAAAACTTCTCTAGAGGACTTAGGACAGTAAGCATATAGTATATGTATTATGAGATTTTGGTGACCAGTTAATTGATTGGTTATGGTTCATCATCTACATCTCATCTTAAATCTATGGACCACTGTAATATACTGGTGTACCACTTCTTGTCCATATAATTGTCAGTCTGCTTTTCTTTTGGTGGAAATGGCACTATAGTATAAGGGATCCACTCCCTGTCTGCATCTTAAGTTCCACCATTGAGCAATATAAGTACTTAAAAGCATAGACATGGATTGACAAATTTAACGGTTGATTAAAGAGCTTTTTCCAAAATTAAAGACGAAAACTACAGGTCTAGAACTAAAGCAATTTTGACAATGATACTTGGAGAATTATCAAAAGCTATGTTGCGCGGACTCTCTAAAATGATGTCATACCAGTGTCGGATCCTCCAAAAATATACTATTTTTGGAGGATCCGACACGTATCCGACAATATATTCAGAGAGTCAAAGCAACATAAATCAAAAGACAGCTAGATATGATTGAAGAAGGGTGCAGAGTTGAACTTGTTGCAAGCTTCCAATAACATATCAGTTTGGTACATGGTGAAATTATGGACAAAGTGATGGACAAGTTTGAAGTAAGGGAATTCTTTGGCTTCCCATACCTCTCACTCCTCTATATAAGCAAGTTAGCTTATGTTCAAAATAATATCCTCCTTCAATATTTTACTCAAAATGGCAAATCATATTACCTTGTGTATTTGGTTGCTTTTCTTCTTTATTTCTATAATTTCACTAGCAAAGTCAGAAACTTATATCATTCATATGGATTTGTCAGCCATGCCAAAAGCATTTTCTAGCCATCATAATTGGTACTTGACAACACTTACTTCTTTATCAGACAGTAGTACAAATCACAAGGACTTCTTGTCCTCAAAACTAGTCTATGCTTATACTAATGCCATACATGGTTTTAGTGCAAGTCTTTCTCCTTCTGAACTCGAAGCCATAAAGAAATCTCCAGGTTATGTTTCATCAATTAAGGATATTTCAGTTAAAATTGACACAACTCATACATCCCAATTTCTTGGCCTAAACTCTGAGTCTGGTGTATGGCCAACGTCCGACTATGGTAAAGATATCATAATTGGCTTAGTTGATACTGGAATATGGCCAGAGAGTAAAAGCTATAGTGATGATGGGATTAGTGAAGTACCATCAAGATGGAAAGGAGACTGTGAGAGTGGTACTGAGTTCAATTCCTCTTTGTGTAACAAGAAACTCATTGGCGCTCGTTACTTCAATAAAGGCCTACTTGCCAACAATCCAAATCTTAACATTTCAGTGAATTCTGCTAGAGATACCGATGGACATGGAACTCACACTTCTTCTACAGCTGCGGGAAGTTATGTTGAGGATGCATCTTATTTTGGCTATGCCACTGGCACTGCTATAGGCATAGCGCCAAAGGCTCATGTGGCCATGTACAAGGCTCTATGGGAAGAAGGTGTATACTTGTCTGACGTTCTTGCTGCAATTGATCAAGCTATTACAGATGGTGTGGATGTCTTATCCTTGTCGTTAGGCATAGACGCGATTCCACTATATGAAGATCCTGTGGCAATTGCCGCATTTGCTGCATTGGAAAAAGGCATATTTGTTTCCACCTCTGCAGGAAATGAAGGGCCTTATTATGAGACTTTGCACAATGGAACACCGTGGGTGCTAACTGTTGCAGCTGGCACAGTTGACCGTGAATTTATTGGCATATTAACTCTTGGAAATGGAGTTTCAGTCACTGGCTTATCGCTCTACCCCGGAAATTCTAGTTCAAGTGAAAGCTCCATTGTCTATGTTGCATGCCAAGATGACAAGGAACTGCAGAAAAATGCACACAAATTAGTTGTCTGCCTCGACAAGAATGATTCGGTTGGTGAGCATGTGTACAATGTAAGAAATTCAAAAATTGCTGGGGCTGTCTTCATAACTAATGTAACTGACTTGGAATTCTACCTCCAAAGCGAATTCCCGGCTGTGTTCTTGAACTTACAAGAGGGTGATAAAGTTCTTGAGTACATTAAGAGCAACGCTGCACCTAAAGGAAAACTTGAATTCCAAGTGACACATATTGGTGCTAAACCAGCACCAAAAGTTGCTACCTATAGCTCAAGAGGACCGTCACCGAGTTGTCCAAGTATCCTCAAGCCTGATCTCATGGCTCCTGGTGCCTTAATACTAGCTTCATGGCCACAACAATCACCGGTTACTGATGTTACCTCAGGGAAACTTTTTAGTAACTTCAATATTATATCTGGTACATCAATGTCATGTCCACATGCTTCTGGTGTAGCAGCACTTCTAAAAGCCGCACACCCTGAATGGAGCCCTGCTGCTATCCGATCCGCCATGATGACCACTTCCAATGCGCTGGACAACACACAGAGCCCCATCCGAGACATAGGTATTAATGTTGAACTGTGTCACCATCTCATCTAAAAGTTTGATTCTTTCTCATGGACCAAACACGTGAAAATATTTTATGACTTTTTGGATGGTGTAGAGATTTGAACTTAAGACCTCTTACGTGCTCTGATACCATGTTGAACTGTGTAAGCTTAAATTGTTGGAGCGAGCATGCATTTAATTATTTGGTTATATTTCAACAGGTAGCAAGAATGCTGTTGCTACTCCTCTAGCCATGGGAGCTGGCCATATCGATCCAAACAAGGCGTTAGATCCTGGACTTATCTATGATGCGACACCACAAGATTATGTCAATCTTCTCTGTGCTCTGAACTTCACATCCAAACAAATAAAAACCATCACAAGATCCTCATCTTATACTTGCTCCAACCCATCATTGGACTTAAACTATCCATCTTTCATTGGATTTTTCAGTGGGAACAGCAGCGAGTCGGATCCTAAAAGGATTCAAGAATTCAAAAGAACAGTGACAAACTTACAAGATGGTACATCAGTATATACAGCAAACCTCACTCCAGTGGGTAAATTTAAAGTCAGTGTTGTACCTGAAAAGTTGGTTTTCAAAGAGAAGTATGAAAAGCTGAGCTACAAGCTTAGAATAGAAGGTCCAATAGTTATGGATGATAATGTGGTTTATGGTTCTTTGAGCTGGGTAGAAACTGAAGGTAAATATGTGGTTAGAAGTCCAATTGTTGCCACAAGCATGAAAGTGGATCCTTTGACAGGACACAACTGATTATTCAATAACAATAAAAGGCAGTCCGGTGCACTAAGCTACCGCTATACGCGGGATTCGGGGAAGGGCCGCACCACAAGATTTTATTGTAGGTAGTCTTTACCCTTTCTACAAGAGGTTGCTTCCACGGATATAAAATTAATTGTTTTCTAAATGTGATATTGTAATACACAATTGTGAAATAAACTTATATATTCCTCCCAGTATTTTTGTACTGTCAGCTGGTAAAAGATTACAACTTGCAGATTACTTGAGCTTCGGAATCACTCTAACTTATCAAACACCTAACTGAATATTAGTTGTGAACTTGGACCAGATAAAATTGAATAATTAGAATATTCGCTCATAATATCTTTCCGGAGATTCAGCTTCCCCAACTCCATATGTCGACGACTTTTGTCTCTAAACTCAAGGATGATATTACAGTATTGACGACTTCTTTTTTTGCCCTAATGTTTGACAAGAAATGAGCCAAAGTGAATTTTTAAATTGTTAAATTAAGAGAAGCCGGTGCACAAAGCATCCCGTATTCACGTAGGGTTCGAGGAAGGGCCACACCCCAAATCCAAATAGTGTGATGTAGAGAGTCTACTAAATCCCCTTCTCTCAGCATGCACATCACTTCATCTCGCTTTGTTATATAGGTCACACTGATACGACTTTAACTTTGCTCCAAGGCTCCCATTTGTTAAAATGTTGCCTATTTTTCAATTCATCTCGCTTTCTCTTTGCAATATAGTTACTCTAGCTAGTTTATCTGGCTCATAAAATTTTATCCTTCTCAATATCACTTCTTTTCTGTTCTATTGTGCCATATATATTGTGCCATAATTGATGAACATGCATATATACTAATAATGTTTTTTAAAGTGTGGTCATGTGTTAAAAGTTGGAGAGTAAAATGTAAATAGCAAATGGATTGACAGAGATTAAAGAATCTGTTTATATTCATTTAAGTGGAAGAAGATAAGAATCAGAAAATCCTATAAACATGTGATTAATATATAGTAACATTTTGAATAGTTTCTTCCACCCTAATGAATGCATTGTATCCTCTATCAGTTCTTGATTTATGATTTCTACACAAAAGAAGTAAAGAAAAAAAGAAAGAAAAAGGAGCTTGTAGATCATGGTGTTCATAGCACGATGAAGAAATACAAGACCGGGTCAGTACTCAAGCTAAGTTTATCTTATTGAGACAAGAGTTTATTCATGCATAAATATGTGTATTTTAGGGGAAATGACACTGTATAGTCGTTTTAAAAATAATAGTTAAATATATATATATATTTTTGTATATATATACATTATGTATGATATATACAAATTATACACTTTTACGACTACCAAATATAAGTAATTGCTAACGTAGGCTAAAAGTGAAAAAAAAACCCTAAATTTTACACTTAATTAATCTATTCTATTTGTCTTTGATCCGGTACGTGATTTTCTTGCCTTTCCCAAAGCAAAGTTTTATACTTGGAGCTTCATATATTTGTATCTTCTTTCCTTTTTTTTCTTTTTTTTCTTTACCCATCAAGTATCTGAATTTATCGCCCCAACTAATTCAAATTTGCACACGGCTAAAAAAATCTGAAATTAGATGCGAACTTTGTCGTTAATATATTGTTAAATCAACGAAATTTGTTGATAATTTATCATTAATTTGTTGCTAAGTATGATTAGTGATTGATTTTTCTAACCTACAGAATTTATCCGTCCCTGATTCTTATTTTTTAGTAGTAGCATCTCAAGACCTCTTATTAGAGGTGAGAGAATTTTAATTTAGCCGTTCCATCACACTTTCATATTTGTATCTTCTACCTAAACATAAAGAAGGAGTTCCGTAGAGAAAAACATGAACATGGGCCAACCATAATTGGTTGACAAAACGATAGTGGACAGTGGACAGTCACGAGCTAGGATGAATGGTCCTTATTATACATGAGTTGTAGAAAATTTTCTACACGTTTATGGGTCCGATCCACCGGAAGATCAGCTAAAACCCCGTGCCTTCTCGTGACTGCATGTTTTCTCTATAATAAGTTAATAAGCCCATTAATATTTATGGGATACAATACACCTATTATTACAGGACATAAAGCTTCGGCATTTGACTCATGTCTCTCCATTTCTGCAGGCGTCAGTTTGAGATAAAGATGATATATATATTATAACTCAGACTTCTCTTCTAACTTCTATGTTCACTTCTGTTAAGGACTCTGAGCTTGTCAACTAGATGATGCAACAGTATCTCTTCAGATTCGGACAATATATCTCAACTAAAGTCTTCGTCATTAATTCACAACTCTTGTCTTCTTATCGTTTCCTCAATGTAAGGGTAAAGTATTGACGAACCACTAGTCAAGCCAGCCATCTGTGTTGTTATTTTGGTTTCATATAGTCCGTGATCCACATCAAGATTTTTTCTATACATGAGTACAAAATTCGTAATATATTGCTCAGCGTAATGTTCCAAACTCCAATTCTCAATGCGAGTTTGGTATCACATATATATACATTGTGTTCAATCCAAAAAAAAAAAAAAAGGTTTTCCAATTTAAAATGTTCACTCAATGGTATTTGGTGACAGGATATGCATGCATTAGTGTTCCAAACTCCAATTTGTTGGGCATATACTATTAATCATGCGTTTAGATATAGTATATTCTAACAACTGTCATGGTTAAAAGTCTAAGTGGGAGATTGTTGACATATATACTGATAGACTATATGTTTCTTGTTATGTTTTGATGATCTAACAAACTTAATGTCAAGAACCAGATAAAAAACCAGATAAGTTCTTATAAGTATAAAGTTTGAGTTCACAATCCAATGATGAAATTGGACAAACCATCGTGGATGATTGCAACACAAGATTAAATATAATTTATCTTGATTATGGGAATAGTTTAATTCCAATTTCTTGTGCTAGTGCATTTTGTATGTATTGAACGGACGAAGTAGATACAAGTATTTTATACTGACTTAATAAAATAAACTCTCTGTAGCCATTAAATGTAATTATACTCTTAATCTTGATATAATTATTATTAGATATGTTTATTATTATTGTTTTGATTTATTAAAAGGTGAGATCCTTTCGTGGGTCAATATACCTGGTAAATTGGATAATAATAATGTACATTGGTGAAGTAATAGTTAGTTGATGGAATACATGTCTCGGCTTAGAGATTGATGATACACCTTTATGAAAGCTTATAAGTTTTCATGTGTAAACCCGGCTAGTGGATTTTGTATCCGACACATGAAATAAGTTAAGTGAAAGTCTAAAGAAAATAATCAATCAATTAAATTATCAGTAATTTAATTTAATTGATTAGTATCTGAATCTTAACATGGGGAGTTAAATCAGATTTAATGGATGAATTTCATAATTGAATAAGGAGTGCAATTACGAATTTTTAGTGGAATAATTCGTAATTAATTATGGTGGATATTAATTTCGAAAATTAGAAATTAATTCCATAATCGGAAGCCTTGTTGATTAAATTTTGTGATCCTTGTTGTGCCTAAATAAAAGGAAATAAAGGAATCCTTTTTCTTGTGGAAAGGAAAACCCAATAGGTTATGGAAAAGGGTTTTAACCCTTAAAACTTGTGTTATTGTTTACCCTAAAATTCGAGTAACAATTAAACTTATAATGTGGTTTTAAGGATACATGATTTAATAAAATACTAATTGATAAATAATGAACTAAATAGATAAATTGAACAGTAAAATAAATCAAACCAGTATTCTAGCAGTGCTTTCGACCTCGATTCGAGATGGTCTCGAGGTTGGATAACAAGAACAATAAAGAATGAAATAAAAAGTGACGAACAATATTCTGACGAGGATAAGGATCGGGGTTGGATGAGCCACTTTATACGGGTGAGGACCTGTGACATCATCCCGGAGGAAAAGATGCCATTCCCCGAGGAGTGGCACCCCCAACGTAAGTGATTTTTTAAACTTTGTTCTTCATATACGCTTGAACTTTGTCTAACGTTCTCCTTTGACATGCAACTTCTCGTTGGATGCCTCAAGCGGTACCCGACCTCGAAGATTGGGTTCGGAAGTTAGCCTTGACTTCCTCCCACGTCGAACGCGCATGGCGTGATTTGGCGAAGGGCAGATGGGAGGCAAAAAACAATGGTAATGATTTTCTCTCTCATATTCGGAAACCTGCTTTGTAGTTCATTAATTACTAAGTTGCTTTCATGGAGGCCTGACCAAGGATGTTATATTGAGGCCCTCGAGCGACGAGGAAAAGGCCAAGTCCCCGGTTCCGAAGTCGGGGAAAGACAAGAAGAAGAGGGGTGCCTCGCAGTCTGAGGACCCCAAGCCTAAACCTCAAAGGGTAAGTAGGAAAGTGATCGTTTCCACGGTGGAATCGGTCCGAAACCTGAGAGACGAAGAAGAGGAAGGTTCCTCGGCACTGATGGTCCGACCCAGGAAAGCCGTCAAAGTCGCCAAACCTTCAGAGCCAATGGCGGATGCTGAAATCAAGCCTCGTGTCGAGAAGGCTTCCAAAAAGGATTCAGGTGAGGATCCCGAATCGCCAGAGGTAAAGATTATTTCTCGACCATCCACAAATACACTGGACGGGGCCAATTCTGAAACTCCAAAAATCGATCCGAGCGCCCCGAACGACTTGCTCGGAGCCATGACATCAGGTCACCTGCCTTCTCTGCCAACTTTTTCTGAGGAGGCCATAAGGGAGGCTCGGAGTTGAAGACCCCCGATATAGGCGGAGTCTTTAGTGTAGGGGATCCCTTTAGGGATCGCTTCACTAGGGTCGATGATACCTCAGATCTCAACGACGCTTCGATTCTCTTTGAAGAGGTCCAGCGTCTTCTATCTCAGGTAAGCATTAGCTGCTGCAAATTCCTTTCTTATCCTTTTTTCTTTAAGTCTGACTTGCATCTTCCCTTTTTGTGTAGGCCTTCGCCAAGTCTTGAGCTGACCTTGGCCAGTGTGAATCCGAGCTCCAGAAAGTCTCGGAGGATAGGAACACCCTAAAGCTTCTTTGCATCCAAAAGGATGAGGCTCTAAAGGACCTTCAAGTGAATTTGGCCAAGGCTCGTAAAGAGAAGGTCGAGCTAGATAAGCAGGTAACCATCCTTTTGAAAAAGTACGGACTCGCCCCAACTGTGGAGATCATACTTTACTATCTCAGCTACAGCAATAGGTTGAAAGGATCGAGCTTCTTCGGGGAGAAGTCGATCAGGTCAAGGCCGATTGTGATTGGTGGAAGGAGAATATGGACCGTATGGCTGCGGAAAAAGAGACTACCTCGGCTAAACTGTCATCGACCGAGGTTCAAATTCGGGGCATCAAGGAGAAAATCTCGGCCCAAGCCAAAAGGATCGAGGAGCTTGAAGTCGGGCTTGCTAAGGCCAAGGCGGAGATCTAGAAGACAAAGGTCATGGCGGACAAGTCCATTGCCATGTACTAGGCTGATGCTAAGGCTGCTCAAGCACAGCTAAGGGAGGCTTTTGATTGAGAACAATAGAGAAATGAATTGGCAAAGTGCCAATCCCGGAGGGAGGCCCTCGAGGAAATCCATGCTCGAGGTTTTGACCTGTCTGAGGAGATAGCCCAAGCTAAGGTGCTCGAAGCCGATGCCAGGCTGCTTTCCTCCTCCGATGATGAAGATGATGATGAAGAAGGCAGTCGAGGCGGATCCAACGAGGGGCCTGAAGGAGAAGTTGCTCCTGGAGAAGTTGTTCCCGAAGAAGATGTTTAACCAAAGAATAAGATCCTTTGACTAAAGCTTAATTTATGATAAACTCGGGGTACTGATAATCAAATTAGTAAAATAAAGAATAAAGTAGTAATAATTTCGAGAGCGATATGCAAAGAATAAAATAGCATTGTCTCCGAGAATTAAGATGTCTTGTTTGTTACATTTTTATCCCTTTTATAGGGATATTCTCCTAGTACAACGTTTGGATTTCTGTCATGATAGCCTATTTAATCATTAATTATTACATTAATGAGATGTTACAATGGTGAATAGTAACTGTTATTTTAGGAGTTACATAACGTACAAGACATTGATTGATGATATTTGAATCTGCCCATTATTACGTACGGATTCGTTGTGACTGTGTCTCTTCTTCTTTGATGATCTTTCCGAAGCTAATTCCTTGTATTGATCGTACCTTTTTATCCCGTGTCCACGTGTGATGTTTTATTTGGTCCACCTGGCTGGCTGGGTCATCCAAAATTTGTACACGTATGAGGCTATATTTTTACCCAATACAGAAGAGGTCGGCCTCGACCGTAGTCAGGACTTATTTTCTTTTTCTCTCTTTTTGTAAGACCTTGATTGACCTTTTGTATATATCCTTCTTTATCAATATATAAAAGAAAACTTCATTTGAGTGCCTTCTTAGTTTTTATGTTCAAATATGTTTTGTGCCTTTGCCTTGTGAAAATACTTGTTGCTGTAACTTCAATAATCGAGTGAGCATTAGCTCAAACTCAGAGTAGAACAAACCCTTAGGTTTTTTTAATTAAGCGGGGGAGATTCCCCGAGATCAATAATATGTTCGAGATTTTGATTTTGAATGGCTTGATCGAAGCCATAACTGCATTGCTTTTATAACTAAGTTCAAGTAAATTTTGAACTTACAGTAGAAAAAACCCTTAGGTTTATTATCAAATAATGAGTAAGTTTCGAACTTATAGTAACATACACCTTAAGGTTTTATCTCAAATAATGATGAATCTTTGAGCTACACTTAAGTCAGTTTCATTCGAGCTCAGAATAATGGAACCCTTAGGTACGAATTGAGTGAGAATAAGATCTCAAACTCTAATTGTATTGGCGCTTAGGCTCTTTAGATTGGGCTGATATGGCCTCTAAAAGATGGCTATTATTTCCCTTTTTCGGCTTGAAAGACTTAGTAAAAATTTCTTTATGCCTTAGCATGTATTTTTTACCCATTGGGTTTTTTTGGGGTTCGATGTCGATTGAAACCCCTTTGCATTTTGTGCCTTAGCACGTTTGTGTAAGATAATTTTATACCTCTTACGGATTTTTGAGGGTTGATCTTATCGAAACCCTTTTGATTGTTTGCCTAGGGTAGCCTATTTTAACCGATTTTTCAAATAATTGAAGGCCTATTTTTATTGCGTGATTTGGATGTCTCCGAGCCACGTTATTTTGTCTATAGCCTTTAATTCGGACGTAGCCTTTGGGTATGCCTTTATTTCCCAATAATATTTTAAATTTGTTCGAAATGTTAGTCCCCGAGAATGGTGGCCTTGGCCTTCAGATCGAGGGGTGCCTCTTTGAGATCTTATGAACTTGAGTTTAGATAACTCGAATATGCCTATCGTCGATGGCAGTCCCCAAGTGTTCGAGGTATATTTGCACTTGGCTCTTGAGACATTTCTCACAAAATCATAAGTATGGGGTTGTAGAGAGTTTTCTTTGAGACACAAAATATTTGATGAAGAAAGAATGCTTCTTTGAATAATTTATACATGCGTACATGTTTTTCCATCGGGTCTCGACTAATCTATATGGACACGGTTCACTCAACCGTTTGGCCCATTACAAAGTTTCCCTATCGAGGCCCCTTTGACATGAAGTACTTTTCTCGAAAATATAACATCCAGGGTGATACCCCCCAGTATTCGAGGTTGATTGAAAAGAATCCTTGGATACTATTGAATTGTCCTCAGGTAGCTCATAATTGTTGCCTCGTTAAAAACCTTGCCATAAAAACTCATTTGGGATAAAAATCGATCTAAGGGAAAAAGAGTGCAACACATACTTTAAAGCCTGAGGTCTCGATGTCTTCGGTCAAACTCCTGCAATAAATTAGCATCGAATATATAAATTAAAGAAGGGAGAAAGTTATACAGCAATAATATCGTTTGAGAAGTGATATGTTCCAATTGTTTTGCAGTGGTTCGCCGTCCATCGTTCCGAGTTTATAAAACCCTTTTCTGACTATGTCAAGGACTTGGTAGGGTCCTTCCCAATTCGAGCTGAGTTTCCATTCATTAGGATCTCGAGTGTTGATGGTGAGTTTCCTTAGGACTAAGTCCCCGACTCTGAAGTGGCGAAGGTTGGTTCTCCTATTGTAGTACCTTTCGATTCATTGCTTTTGTGTAGCCATTCGAACGAGCGCGTCTTCTCATTTTTCATCTAATAATTCGAGGCTAGTATTCATAGCCTCATGGTTCAATTCCTCTGTTGTATGTCGAAACCTGGCACTGGGTTCTCTGACTTCGACTGGAATCAAGGCTTCAGAGCCAAATACTAAGGAAAACAGAATTGATCTTGTACTGGACTTTGATGTTGTTCGATATGCCCAAAGGACTTCGGGTAGAATTTCTCTCCATATCCCTTTAGCTTCGTTCAACCTTTTCTTCAGGTTTTGGGTGATAGTCTTGTTCGTCGATTCGGCTTGTTCGTTCCCACTAGGGTGATATGGCGTTGACAATATCCCTTTTATTTTATGGTCTTCAAGGAATTTTGTCACTTTGATGACGATAAATTGTTTACCATTGTCGCATACTGTTTCTGCGGGTATCCCGAATTGACACGCGATGTGATCCCGGATGAAATCTATAACCTCTTTCTCTCTGACCTTCTCGAAAGTCTGTGCTTCAACCCATTTAGAGAAATAGTTAGTCATAAATAAAATGAACTTAGCTTTACCTGGGGCCGATGGCAGAGGGCCACGGTATCCATCCCCCATTTCATGAATGGCCTTGGATATAGGATCGAATGAAGTTTCTCTCCAAGTTGGTGGATCATCGGTGCAAACCTTTGACATTTATCACATTTTCGAACAAACTCCTTAGAGTCTTTTTCCATGATATCCCAGTAGTATCCTGCTCTAATGACTTTGCGAATTAGTGACTCGGCGCCGGAGTGGTTCCCAGAAGTGCCTTCATGGATCTCTTAGAACATAATCGGTGTCTCCTGGTCCCAAACACACTGTCAATGGTCTATCGAATGTCCTTCTGTATAACGTTCCTTCATCGGCCAATGTGAAACGAGCGATTTTAGTCCGTAGGGCCCTTGATTCTTTAGGGTCCGATGGGAGATTTCCATTCTTTAAGTACTCGATGTATTTATCCAGTCCCATGTTAAGCTTGTAGAATTTATCTTGGCATGTCCTTCCTTGATCACGAATCTCGAGAGTTGAACAACAGTCCCCGAGCTGATCTCATCTTCCTCAACTGATGACCCTAAATTGGCAAGTGCATCGGCCTCACTGTTTTGTTCGTGAGGTACGTGCTATAAAGTCCGTTCCTTGAAATGGTGCAAAGTTACCTGCAATTTGTCCAAATACCTTTGCATTCTATCCTTTCGAACTTCGAAAGTTATGTTTACCTGGTTCACCACCAGTAAAGAGTCGTACTTAGCTTCAATGACTTTTGCTCCCAAGCTTTTAGCTAGCTCGTGACCTGCAATCATGGCCTCGTACTCGGCCTCATTGTTATTCAACCTAGAGGTTTTTATAGATTGTTTAATAGTGCTACCCGTGGGCGGCTTTAAAACGATGCCTAGCTCGTACCCCTTCACATTCGAAGCATCATTTGTAAAAAGGGTCCATACCCCCGATGATGTATCTGATTTTAACGAGAGTTCTTTTTCAACTTCAGGTACGAGAGTTGGCGTGAATCGGCCACAAAGTCCGCTAAATTTTGATACTTGATGGCCTTTCGGGGTTGATATTCGATATCGTACCCACTTAGTTCGAAGACCCATTTGTCCTATCAGCCCGATAATTCGGGCTTGTGCAAAAAATTACGAAATGGGTAAGTGGTTAATATGCATATAGGATGACATTGAAAGTATGGTTTTAATTTTCTAGAGGCGCTTATCAGTGCAAGTGCTAATTTCTCTAAGTGCGGATATTTAGTTTCTGTCTCTCCTAAGGTTCGACTTACATAATAAACAGGAAATTGTGTACCTTGATCTTCTCGAACTAGGACACCACTTACCAAGATTTCGGATACTACAAAGTATAGGTAGAGTACTTCATCTGCCTTTGGAGTGTGAAGTAGTGGTGGGCTCGACAGGTATCACTTCAATTCTTCCAATGCATGTTGGCGATTCCGAAGTCCAGGCGAAATCGTTCTTCTTCTTGAGTATAGAGAAAAACATGTGGCTTCAATTTGATGACAGCGAGATGAATCGGCCCAAGGCAGCTATCAGTCTAGTCAACCTTTGTACGACTTTTACACTGTCCACGACGGTGATGTCTTCGATGGACTTGATTTTATCGGGGTTGATCTCGATCCCCCGATTCGATACCATGAAGCCAAGGAATTTGCCCGAACCGACCCCGAAGGCACATTTCTCGGGGTTGATCTTCATGTTATATTTTCTTAAGATCTCGAACGTTTCCTACAAATGAGCAAAATGGTCTTCTGCGCGCAGGGACTTAACTAGCATGTCATCAATATAAACTTCCATTAACTTATCTATTTGTCCTTCGAACATTTTATGTACTAGGCGTTGGTAAGTAGCCCCCGCATTTTTTAGCCCGAAGGGCGTGACATTATAACAATACATTCCATATTTGGTGATAAATGAATTCTTTTCTTGGTCTTTCGGGTTCATCTGGATTTGATTGTACCCATTATCAACATCGAGAAAAGTAAGGATCTCGTGGCCGCCCGTGGCATCGATCAATCTATCGATGTTAGGCAGTGGAAAAGAATCTTTGGGATATGCTTTGTCTAAATCCTTATAGTCCACACACATTCTAAGTTTGTTCCCTTTATTAGGGATTACAACTACATTGGCTAACCATTCAGGGTATTTTACCTCCCGAATGGAACCTATTTTGAGACGTTTAATTACCTCGTCCTTGATGAATGTGTGTTTTACCTCGGACCGGGGCCTTCTCTTTGGCTTCACCGGTCTGAACTTAGGGTCCAGGCTCAGTCGATGCATCATTATATCCGGTGGGATCCCTGTCATGTCTAAATAGGACCATGCAACACAGTCTATGTTACCCATAAGAAACTGAATAAGCTTTCTCCTGAGTTCGGGGGCTAACCCCGTTCCTAGGTATACCTTTCGCTTGAGCTGGTTCTCGACCAATATAACTGTTTAACCAAAGAACCAGGCTCTTAATCAAATCTATTTTAATAAGTACTCGGGGTTCTGATAACCAAGAGAATTAACTAAGAACAATAATAGGAATTAGACTTGTAAAATAGGAAAATAATTAGTACACAGAAATGTAAGTATATTTCAGTAATGGTTCGAACGTGTCCATAAAAGTGAGATCTTACTCCCTTTTATAAGTAATTTCTTAATATAATGTCTACTCTTAATAATTGAGCATTAATAAATACTTATATCATTAATGTAACGTTACAATAGGTTATCATAACTGTTGCGTGAACATGTTGTAACGTTTAACTCATTGATTGAAGATCTATGAATCTTCCCTTTATTCTGCTCTGGTTCATTTTGACCGTGTCTCTTCAACTCCTCAATTAGATTGGAGATCCCACTTCTAATCATCTCGTGGGTGTTTTATCCCGTACCTCTTTATTCCATACCTCTTTCTAAACTCTCATCCGGCTGTCACTTTTCTACTGATCCACGTAGACTGCTTTGTCATCCAAGATATTACACGTGTAATATATATATTTTACCAATACATATAGTCCCCCCCCCCCACTTACCATTTATTTATCAATTAAATATTTGGTAAGTGGATACTCATTTATGGCGGGAATTGTTTGCCGCCGTTTTACTCGTACTATTGCATATGTCTCTGAACATATGCGTCGCTTGTCACTTCTATTAAATGCATGTTCCACGTGGTGATTCCAGATTAGTTCTGCAATTTCTCAACACACTTTAGGGCTTTTTGCGGATGCATCAGTCACAGAGTGACAACTTTAATAATGACTTTCACATCAGCGTTTTTCCATTTTTAGACGGTTGCCTTTGTATATAAATACCCCTTTATGCCTTTGCTTCCACGAAAAACTTCCAACTTTGTTTTACTGCTTGCAAGTTCTTCTCTCATGCAAATATGTCTTCTTCAAACCAAGACCCCAAATAAAGTAATAATAGTTGATGAACTATCTCCTTCTTCTGCTCCGATCCGGAGTAGGAGGGGAGGTAGATTAAGGAGTTTGGGCTCAACACCTTCTAGAGGGTATTCTTCTTCTCAACGTAACATCACTCCCCCACCAAATTCTAGGGTTAGTGTTACTCCATCGTCTTCTAGGGCTAGAGCTTCTAGATCTTCTTCTAAGAGTAGAGAGTCCAGTGAACCACTTCCCGAACCAAAGGTAGATGAGATTGTACCCGCTGAATTTTCTTTCGTAAATGACAGTGAAGCCATAAAAAAACATGTTACTTCCATGACATCTCATGATCGCGTTGATCTTTACCCTACTCAAATCATTGAGGGTTTGATTTCTCTTGTGCGCAGATACTGCTGTTGGAAATATGATTTCCCGGTCTTGGTCCCTAATGAAAATCAGAGGATAACTTCTTACAAAGTTGGCTATTCTTTTGTATATACTTACCCTTTTACTTTAGGTTTTAAGCCTCCCACCGACCCTTTTATTATAGAGTTTTGTCGATTTTTTAATGTGGGTTTGGGACAAATTGGTCCTATCATATGGAGGGTAGTAGCATGCCTCAGATATTTGTCCAACATGGCTTCACTTCCTTTTACTTTTTATCATCTTATTCATCTCTACCCTCCCAAGTTGTTCCGCCAAGGAGTTTTTACTCTAGTGGCTATAAGTAAGAGAGTTTTAGTCATCCCTGATGATGATAAAGATAGAGGTTGGAATGTCAGGTTTGTTGATGCACCTACAAGTGGATTGGTAGGTGAAGAAAATTTACCTTTCCCTGAGAAGTGGAACTTAGCACGTAAGTTTTGTTTGCTCATTTCGTTTATTATCTTGACAAATGTCCAGTAGCGTGACTGTTTTTGTCCTTTTTATCAACCATGGGAACCGTCGAGGAGATTTTCGGTTTCCGTGGTTGGGTAGAAAAATTGTTGTCGATTGCTCCAATGGAATAATTGTATTGGTAAAAAATATAGCCTCATACGTGTACAAAATTTGGATGACTCAGCCAACCAGGTGGACTAAATAAAACATCACACGTGGACACGTGATAAAAAGGTACGATCAATACAAGGAATTAGCCGCGGAAAGATCATCAAAGAAGAAGAGACACGGTCACAACGAATCCGGAAGCAATAATGGGCCTATTCGAAGATCAACAATCAATGTCTTGTACGTTATGTAACTCCTAAAATAACAGTTACTATTCATCATTGTAATGCCTCATAAATGTAATAATTAAGCATTAAATAGGCTATCATGACAGAAATACAAACGTTGTACTAGGAGAACATCCCTATAAAAGGGATAAAAATGTAACAAACAGGATCATCTGATTTCGAGTATACTAAGCTATTTTATTCTTTGTATATTGCTCTCGAAATTATTGTTACTTTATTCTTTATTTTACTAATTCGATTATCAGTAACCCGAGTTTATCCTAAATTAAGCTTTAGTCAAAAGATCTTATTTTTTTGTTAAACAATAATGTTCTTGGAAATACCTTTCTGCAAGGTTTGGTTGGAAAGTAAAAACCCATGGTAGGTTTTTTTTTACGTTTCCTTTTCACTCTCTTTTGAACTTCTCTAATCCCTTTTGTTTGTTAGGGTTTCCCACTCGTGGTGTCACTGCTGCTACTATAACTACTTCAAAGCTCTCTTTGGCCAAGGCTCAAGAAATCATTTTAAACTCTTCATCATAAAAAAGGAAGGTGGATAGGACCCAAACCTTAGAAGAGGAGGAGGAATAGGAGGAAGGCTCGTTGGTTCGTAGGCCATGAGCAAGAAGAAGAGTCGTGTCTGATAACGAATCTGCTCCCCTTACTGGTCCATCTTCCGTGCTTGAGCCTGATCATTTTACTCCTGCGTACTCTGAGAAGGAAGCTCCTTCTGCAGCCAATGAGTCAGTGGAGCAACTGTTCCATCAAGGTTTTGGCTCAATTTCAGAGGAGGCGCCTCTTGCCATCTTTACCCCCAGTGGAACATCAGTCTGCCGTGCATGTTGCCGTTTCTGTTTCCCCGTCTGTGCCACCCGTGGCTCCTTCATCTACCCCTACTACGGTGCCTTCTATTATTAAAGTAGGGTCTTCTAGTAATGGGGAGATGAATCAAATTATGATCGAGGTTCCTGCGGAATGTAGCCTCTTAAAGAAATCAGGCCATGCGGATGTGTGGTTGAAGCCTTTGATCGGCCCTGTTGAAAAGTCAAAATTGGAAACTCATAGCTCCATGACGTAGATGAATGAGATTGTACACTCACCTTTGAAGGTATCCTTCATGTTATTTCTTCTTAAAATTGGCATTTAGCATATTTAATTTTCCTTTTTTGTGTAGATCAATCTCAATGGTACAGAGTTGATGAAAAGGATCGTACATACGGAGCAGTTAATGAATGACTACCATACTGAGGCTGATTACTGGAAGGAACAATTTGAGAGCCTTCAACTTGATATGGAAGCAGTAGAGGAGGAAAAGTGTACCTTAGAGCAGCAGGTTAGAGTGATAGCAGCAGAATTAGCCATTGAGAAGGCTTTGTCGAATCAAGCAGGCAAGGATAAGAATATCCTGGAATCTTCATTTGCAGAACAACTTTCCCGTGCTTCTGAATAAATAAGAAGCTTGAAGGATTTGCTAATCCAGAAGGAGGCTTATGTTGGAGAACTCGTTTAATCGCTCACCCAAACTCAAGAAGACCTCCGTGAATCCTTCAACAAGGTTCAATTTCTGGAAAGATCCCTTGCCCCTTTACAGGCTTCCTACGATGCTGATGTGGTTGAACGGAATGAGCTGAGAGCAGACGTTGAACAATGGGAGAAGGACTATAAACCTCTCTAGGATAAGGCAGTTGTTGATGTAAGTTGGTCTTACTTGAAAGCCCGGTTTGATACATTAACGGAAGTGGGCCAGGAAAACTTTGACTTACAAGCTGAAATTGCCAAAACTAAGGAGACAATTGAAAGGTCTCGGCAAAGTCAAAATTTTTCATCACCTGAATTTGAAGTTCCCGTGGGTGATGAAATCGTGTCTGATGAAGTTGTTGCCCAACCCTTTCCATCTGAAGTTGCTCCGTCTGTTGATGAAGATAATCCTCCCAGTGACAAGTGAAAGTGTTTATTAACCCCTTTCTTCTTTTTTTCTTTGGAGAATCGATTGGTGGTTACCCCTGGTCTCATTTGGGGGTAAAGTTTGATGGTAAGTCCCCAATGACAACTTAGGGGCAATTTTGTATAAACAAATTCAGTTTGGACTAAGTTGATACTTAGTTTCCATCGTCGTATAAAATTAATGTTTACATTTCTTGGCCCGATTTGTGTTTTTCAAGTTTTGGTTTTACTCTTAAGTGTTTGCATAAAAAATGCTTTATGTTTGGGTTTTTGTTTCACCCTTTTTTTTTTAACTTTGCATTAAAATGCTTCAATACTTCGTGTCTTTTTTTAAACAGGCACGATTTATAAAAGAGGACCCTTTTATGAACGACACTTAATGAAGAAGACGTCTCAACTTCATAATGGTGTAAATATACAAAAGAGAGATAGGAATTCACATTCTCCTTTGAGTAATGCTTTGAAGAAGGTTTTTGTATTATTTACACTTTCATAATACTTTACATGTGTTCAAGTATCGTCTATAACTCCTTCGTAACTGTTTTCTTTTACAACAGATTTGAATAAATACAAGGGTACAAATTTCAACCCATAACTAAATTTTTCCTTTAACCTAAACATTCGTTTACATTTACGAGTATGTTTTTTTGTAGGTTTCTGAATCAGGCTTTGTTTTTTTCGCTTTGGCTCTTTGATTTCGCTCGTAACTTTTGATTTGTTGGGTAAAATAGGTCTCCAGGCTTGAGCTCTGTCTTTTTGCTAGTCTTCTTTCTTGAGCTTTGACTTTTTTGATAGTCTTCTTTGCCTTCCATATTATATAGTCCCCCAAGTGTTGGAGCTTTGAAGAATTAAATCTCGAGCACTTGACTACTCCTTCCTTGTGGTCCTTTTCCTGAAAAGGAAAAACATACGGGACTCGCAAGTATATAGTTTAGATGATGACTGCTTAACCCTTTGAAATGTCTATCAGAAAGGTTGTAAGCCTAGACCGGGAATTAAGTTACTTCCTCGTGTCTATTCAGGTCTAATATCATCATTTGGTTGTGGGTTAGCTTTTTGCCTATCATCTAAAATTGTTATTATAATTTTAATTGTATTAAATAAAATCGTACGTAATGATACCTGACTGTGGGTACTCCTTTCGCTTAGAAGTAATACTTCTTCAAATGAACAACATTCCAACTTGTTGGTAATATCCTGTCGTCCATGGTTTCCAGCTCATAAATACCTTTTCCAGCAATACCACGCACTTTATAGGGTCCTTCCCAATTTGGATTTAACTTTCCTGCTCCATCCTCCTTTGTTGATTGGAAAACTTTTTTAAGGACAAAGTCCCCAATTTTAAAATATCTGAGGTGAGCTTTTCTGTTGTAATACCGCACTATAATTTGCTTTTGAGCTGCCATGCGAATTAAGGCAGCTTCTCTCCTTTGTTTAAGTAAATCCAGATTGGTTCTCAACTCGTCGTTGTTTGTCTTTTATGTTGCTAATGTGAATCTCGTGCTTGGTTCACCAATTTCCACTGGTATTAGGGCCTCTGAGCCGTAGAAAAATGCGAATGTGGTTTCTCCCGTGGCTGTTTTTGTTGTAGTTCTATAAGCCCATAATACTCCCGGTAGCTCTTCAGGACAATTTCCTTTTGATTTTTCCAATCGTTTCTTTAAATTATTGATAATGATCTTATTTGTTGACTCATCTTGCCCATTAGCCACGGGATGATACGGTGAAGAAGTGACACGTTTAATTTGCCAGCTTTGGAAGAATTTCGTGATTTGCGAGCCTATGAACTATGGGCCATTATCACATACAATTTTCTTTAGGACACCAAAGCGGCATATGATGTTTCGTCAAATGAAGCTTTTCACTTCTTTTTCTCGTACCTGTTTAAAAGCACCTGCCTCTACCTATTTTGAAAAATAATCTGTTAATACAAGTAAAACCGTACCTTTCCTTTGGCTTGGGGTAGAGGTCCTACTATATCCATTTCCCACTTCATAAATGGCCAAGGTGATATAACCGGATGAAATAATTTTGCGGGTCGATGCATGTTGTTAGCATAGCATTGACATTTATCGCATTTAGCTACGAAATGTTCAGTGTCTTCTTCCATCTTAGGCCATTGATACCCTACTTTGATTAGAGTTTTGACTATAGATCTTCCACCTGCGTGGTTTTTACAACGTCCTTCGTGTACTGCTTTCATCACGTACTCAATTTGATTAGGTCTGAGGCACCTTTCTAGAGGACCACCGAACATTTTGCGATATAAAGTGTCATGAACTAGGCAATACTGTGCAGTTTTTCGTCGAAGTGCTTGAGCTTCTTTCTTATCTTAAGGCACGTCACCATCTGCAAAAAATTTACAATTTTGTTTCTCCAATCCCAGGTTAGATTATTAAATGTTACCTCATTCTGGTCCTGGTCGATTGCTGAATGAAATAAATGCATCACAATAGCATTTTCTTTATTCGTTACATCTCTAACTGATGCGAGGTTAGCTAACGCATCCGCTTCTGAGTTTTCCTCTCTAGGTATTTGCACAATCTTCCATGATTGGAATTGCCTCACTAGGTCCCGCGCCTTTTCCAAATATTGTTGCATTCAAGTTTCTCTAGCGGTGTAAGTCCCCTGCATCTGATTCACCACCAATTGAGAGTCATTTTTTATCATGATCTGCTCTATTGAGAGTTCTCGTGCTAATTCAAGTCCTGCAATAACAGCTTCGTACTCCGCTTCATAGTTAGTGATATGATAACATTTAATAGCTTGCCTTATATTTTCACCCGAAGGTGGTATCAAGACAATTCCTAAATCGGCTCCTTTAACGTTAGAAGAACTGTCAGTAAACAAAGTCCATGTTCCTGGATTAGCTCCGGTAAAAATCTGTAATTCCTTTTCTACTTCAGGAATTATGTTAACATTAAAATCTGTGACAAAATTAGCTAAGACCTAAGACTTTCTTGTTGTCCTGGGTTGATAAAAGATGTCATATTCGCTTAGTACTATTGCCCATTTAGCCAATCTGCCTGACAGTTCCTGTTTATGCAGGATATTTCTTAAAGGATATGAAGTTACAACAGCAATTGGATGACACTGAAAATATGGTCTCAATTTTCTAGCTACCATGACTAAAGCCAAGGCCAATTTTTCTAGATGGGGAAATCTAGTTTCGGTATCCAGTAAGGATTTACTTACATAGTAAATAGGAGATTGCTTACCTTTGTCTTCTCTTACCAGGACTGCACTCGCAGCTATTTCTGCAACAACAAGATAAATATGCAACCTTTCCCCTTCTTTTGGTTTGGATAGTAGTGGGGGATTTGATAGGTAGGCCTTCAAGTTTTTGAGGGCCTGCTGGCATTCTTTAGTCCATTCGAACTGATTTTGCTTCTTTAGTACTGAGAAGAATTTGAAACTCTTCTCTGAAGATCTTGAAATGAATCTTCCTAAAGCCGTGATCCTACCTATCAGCCTTTGAACTTCTTTTTTACTCGTGAGTATATCAGGTATTTCTTCAATAGCTTTAATTTGAGCAGGATTTACTTCAATGCCTCTATTTGATACGAGAAAACCCAAAACATTTACCTGATTCGACGCCAAAGGCGCACTTTTCTGGATTTAGTTTCATATTATACCTACGGAGGATCTCGAATGTAGTTGAAAGATGTTGGAAATGGTCTTCAGCCTATGTTGACTTCACCAACATGTCATCAATGTATACCTCCATTGTCTTCCTCAGATGTTCCTGGAACATCTTGGTCACTAGCCTTTGATACGTGGCTCCAGCATTTTTCAAGACAAAAGGCATGACTTTGTAACAGTAAGTCCCCCTCTTCATCGATCACTTGATTCTTGAATGATCCCTGCTTCTTTTTCTTTTGTTTGAAGGGTACGAATGATGGGTCTTCATTCAGTTTATGAGTCATCACCTCTGGGGGTATTCTCAATTGGACCAGGCAAAACAATCTGCATTAGATTTTAAGTATTCAATCAACTTACCTCTTCTGTTCGGGTTTAGCCTTGCTCCTATGTGGATTTTTTGTTTCGGCTTATGCTCGAACAGTGGAACAGCTTCGAGCTCTTCAGTAGTTGTCTTTATATTTTCATTCTCTTCTGGTTCTTGAATAACAACGGGCCTGGAATCCATGTCCGTATGTTTTGATGCGATCTTCGTGGTGATTTGTTCAACGTGTCTTTATCGTTTGTTTTCGTATCTGTTTGAGTTGCTCCCACGTCTTTTAAATCTTCCACCACTTCCTTTTTATTCGAGTGTATCAGTGAATTGATATTCCTCGAAATTTGTTGATCACCTCGAATCTACTGAATCCCCCATTTAGAAGGGAATTTGATAACTTGGTGTAGAGTAGATGGTACGGCGTCCATGTCATGAATCCATGGCCTTCCCATAATTACATTATAGGCCATGTCCGTATCAATAACTTGAAATTTTGTTTCTTTAACAACGCCTTCTGCGTAAGTACTCAGCTCAATTTCTCCTTTTGTTATGATAGTAGAGTTGTCGAATCCGGATAGGGAACGTGCTTTTGGAATTACATGGTCTCCTATTAAACTCTCCTCCATAACTCTTAGTAAAATGATATTTACCGAGCTACCTGGATCAATCAATACTCGCTTCATGTTAGTGTCATGTATAAGTAAAGATATTACCAACGCGTCGTTATGTGGGACCAAAAATCCATCAGCATTTGCATCGCCAAATGAAATACTATCGGCCTCCAAGGTTTCAGGAGTCTGTTTCCCATGGGTTACTATGAACTTTGTCGTCTTTCTTGCTGCAGTATAGGTTACGCCATTAACCTCCTCTCCTCCGTTTATCACGCTTACAGTTCTCTTTGGAGATGGTGATTTTGGGGGATCCTGCATGTTCTTCATATATGCATGTTTACCCTTTTCACTAAACATTTCCGTTAGATAGCCTTGTTTTAATAAGTGTTCTACCTCACCTTGTAGTAACCTGTAGTCTGATGTTCTGTTCCCGTGATCATTGTGGAATTCACACCAGAAGTCTGGGTTCTTTCTGTTTGGATTTGATATCATATCCTTGGGCCATCGAACTTTATCACCCATATTTCTTAATATTGTAATTAACTCGGAAGTACTTACATTGAAGTTATAGTCTCCAATTCTTGCATACGTGTTATTACCTCTATTTCATTCATCTTGATCCTTTCTGGATCTTGATGATGACGAACTTGAATCTCTGTTTGACGATATGTGATCAAGCTGTGTGTTTTCAAATTTGGAACGAGCATCTCGTCCTGAAGGTCCCATATATGGCTCGTACCTATTTTTGCCAGTTCACCTCTCTGATTCTGAGCGTCTAGAACTCGTCCTGTCTTCTGCTTTTGATTGAGTTATGGTATCCTCTTCAATTCATAATTTGGTGTTGTATCTGTTATAAACATCATTCCATGTCATAGCTGGAATTCTCGAAAACTTTCTTTGAGTCTCCTCGTGGCTGCATAGCTTTTTTCGTTCAAATTGCTCGCAAATGCCATAGTTGCCCAGTTGTTAGGCACTCTTGGTAACATCATCATTTCCCATTGGAACCTGTATATGAATTCACGAAGCAACTTCGCATCTCCCTCTTTTACTTTGAATATGTCCTCCATTATTTTCTCCACTTTTTGAGCACCGGAATGTGCTTTTTATAAATGAATCTACAAGCTCAGCAAAAGAATCAATAGAATTTTCAGGTTAGAGAGAATACCACGTTAGTGCTCCTTTGGTAAGTGTCTCTCCAAACTTTTTGACCAGCATAGACTCGATTTCCTGCTTAGTTAAGTCGTTGCCTTTTACTCCCGTGGTAAATGCAGTAACATCGTCAGGTGGATCAGTTGTCCCATCATATTTTGGTATATCGGGCATTTTAAATCTTTTGGAAATCGGCAAAGGTGTTGCACTTGGCTTCCATGGTTGTTGAGAGTATTCGTTAATATCAATCCCCTTGATGACAGGTGGTACTGTATTGGTAAAAAAAAGTCTCACACGTAAGTAAATTCTTGAAAACTCAGCTAGCTACGTGGACCAAGGAAAACGCAACATATAGACTTGATTCTGTAAAGAGGTACGGGACAAAGAGGCATGGTCAATAAACCCACGAGTTCATCAACTACGGGAAACTTAATGACAAATAAGAGATACGGTCACAGTGAACCCAGACGAAGCTACGGGCAGATTTGAGAATCAACCGTTAGTGACTTATACGTTAAGTAACTCCTATACAACAGTTACGGTTATCCTTTGTAACGCCTCATTAATGTAATAATTAGTCATTAATGAGCAATCATGACAGGAACCAAACGTTATACTAGGAAACCCCTATATAAAGGGAAGAAATGTAACCCATAAGGGCATCTGAATTCTCGAATACAATCGACTTTACTTTTTGCATACTACAATATTGTTTATTACTCAATTTTTCTTTATTTATCGTATTACTTTCTTGATTATCAATAACCCGTATTCATCCTAAATAGATTTGGTCAAGGAATCTAATTCTTCTGTTAAACAAATTGGTTCTGTTACCGGAAATCTGATAATCATAGTTTATTTTCCAATCGATATCCTTTAAACTATGTCGAATTCCAACAACAACAACAACAACAATGACGACAACAACCAGCAGGAAAATGGAACCCCAGTTCCAACTCCTCGAGGAACCCCACATGGTTCAAGGGAGTCATCCCCGGAAAGATCCGATAACCATCATAACAATACTGAGCAAATGATAAAGCAGGATCGAATAAAGCAAATGATTGCTGAATATGCGGGGCAAGATTTGCAAGAGTTTGCAAGAGGATTACCACATGCACCACCAACACCATTAACACCGCCTCCAAATAATACAATCATCGCGGAAAATCCTCAGTTTGGGTTAATAAACTCAGCCAGGGGTGACACTCCAAATGAATCTCTTGAAGAAAGATCAAGTATGACTATGTTACAAAATTTATTGCTAACCATGCAAAAACAAATTAAGGAACAAAATGATCGCATCGAGCAAATCCCTGGAGTACCGCCGATTATCAAAGGCATCGACGTTGATAGATATTCTCAACAATCCTGGAAGCCAAGTGCAGCGCCCTTGCCTATACCCAAGAAGTTCAAAATGCCTGATGTTCCTAAATATGTTGGAACAACTGACCCACATGATCATGTGACTGCTTTCACTACTGGAGTAAAAGGCAATGATTTAACAAGACAAGAGATTGAATCAGTCCTTGTCAAGAAATTTGGGAAAACACTCACAAAAGGAGCCTTAACCTGGTATTCTCTTCTCCCTAAAAATTCTATTGATTCTTTTGCTGAGCTTGCAGATTCGTTTATAAAAGCACACTCTGGTGAACAAAAAGTTGAGAAAAGAATGGAAGACATATTCAAGATAAAGCAAGGAGACACGGAATTACTCCGTGAGTTTGTAGACAGGTTTCAACGACAAAGAATGCAATTACACAGTGCCTGATAATTGGGCAGCCGTGGCATTTGCAAGCAACTTAAACTATAAAAGCTCATAAGCCACGAGATGGCTCAAGGAAAGGCTAAGAGAATTTCCAGCTACGACGTGGAACGATGTATACAACAAGTATAGTACTAAACTCATAATAGAAGAAGATATCATTGCTCGATCGAGAGACAAGGAGTATTCCAGATCCAGATGTCCAGAACCGGAGAAAAGATTAGGTAAAAACAGGTACGATCCTTACTTAGGACCCTCGGGACGTGACACACGTTCCAGGTTCGAAAATACTAGACCGTCAGGAAGAGATATAGGTCATCCTCGTCTAGATACAGGAAAGATCAAGATGAACGATCCAGAGGTAATACCCGAATTGGGGACCATAACTTTAACGTAAGCACTACTGAACTTGTTTCAATAATAAGAAATATGGGAGACAAAGTTAAATGGCCCAAAGAGATGCGGTCGAATCCAAATAGGAGAAATCCAGATCAGTGGTGTGAATTCAATAATGATCATGGACACAGAACTGCAGATTGTAGATTTTTACAAGGTGAAATAGAACATTTATTAAAACAGGGCTATTTAACAGAGTTGTTTAGTGATAAAGGTAAACAAGCATACATGAAGAACATGCAGGGGCCTCCAAAGCCTCCCTCTCCGAAGCGAACTGTTAACGTGATACATGGAGGAGAGGAGGTAAATGGAATAGTTTGTCAATTAGCGTCAACGATCACAAATACTCATGGAAAGCGGGTTCGAGAAGATCCAAATGAAGACAAAATAACCTTTGATGGTGCAGACTTTGGTGGACTGATGCTTCCTCGTAATGATGCACTAGTAATATCTTTACTTATTCATGACACTAACGTTAAAAGAGTATTGATTGATCCAGGCAGTTCAGTCAATATCATTTTGATAAAAGTCGTGGAAGAAATGCTAGTGGAAAATCAATTGATCCCAAAGGCACGAGCCATATCTGGGTTCGATAATTCTACAGTGATAACCAAAGGAGATATTGAATTTAATACTTACGCTGAAGGATGGTCAAAAACACGAAATTTCAAGTCATTGATTCAGAGATGGCTTACAATATCATTTTGGGAAGACCGTGGATTCATGATATGAAAGCGGTCCCATCCACCTTACATCAGGTAATAAAATTCCCATCAGAATAGGGAGTGAGACAAATTAGAGGTGACCAACAAACTTCCAGAAATATAAACTCGATAGCACTTCACAACAAAAAAGATACGGGAGATGTTGAAGTCTTCCAAATGGAGGCTAATGGCCAAACAGGTATGGAAAAAATCTTTGATCAATCATGTACAAAGAAAATGAATATTCAAACAGGTACGGGAGAAGACACCAGCGAGACAAATCTTATTATCATCGAAAATCTGTTGGATCACGCAGACATAGATTCTAGACCAGACTTCATTCGTGAACCAGAAGAAGACGAGCATATCAAAACAACCGCGGAAGAACTCGAGGCTGTTCTGTTGTCTGAACAAAAGCCCGAGAAAAAGTTGTATGTTGGCACGAGATTGCTGGTGAGGTTAACCCCCGAGCAAAAAGGTATGTTAATCAATTATTTAAAATCTAACATGGATTGTTTTGCATGGTCCCATTCAAATATGACAAGTATTCCACCAGAAGTGATGACTCATAAACTGAATGAAGATCCATCATTCGTACATGTTAAACAAAAGAAAAGAAAGCAAGGAATGTTCAAGAATCAAGTGATTGATTATGAAGTCCAAAAACTCTTGAACATAGGTTCCATACGAGAGGTAAAGTATCCTAACTGGCTAGCTAACTTAGTGGTGGTACCTAAAAAGAACGGCAAATAGAGGGTGTGTGTAGATTATACTATTTTAAATAAAGCATGTCCCAAAGATTCATTTCCTTTGCCACATATAGATAAGATGATTGATGCTACTGCATGTCACGAATTATTAAGTTTTCTAGACGCATACTCTGGTTATAATCAGATTAAAATGGATCCCTCAGACGAGGAAAAACCCTCCTTCATTACTAATAAGGGGACTTACTGTTATAAAGTCATGCCTTTTGGCTTAAAGAATGCAGGAGCCACTTACCAAAGGTTAGCGACTAAAATGTTCCAAGAACATTTAGGAATGACAATGGAAGTCTATATTGATGATATGCTTGTAAAGTCAACACAAGCGGAAGATCATCTCCAGCATCTCTCTACTACTTTTGATATCTTACGCAGGTATAATATGAAGCTCAATCCGGAAAAATGTGCTTTCGGAGTGCAATCAGGTAAGTTTTTGGGATTCCTTGTATCTAACAGCGGAATAGAGGTAAATCCAGCTCAAATAAAAGCTATAGAGGAAATACCTGATATTTTGACAAATAAAAAAGAGGTTCAAAGATTGACTGGGAGAATATCCGCCTTAGGAAGATTTATTTCTAGGTCTTCCGAAAAAAGCTTTAAATTCTTTTCAGTTCTTAAAAAACAAGACCAGTTCAAATGGACTGAAGAATGTCAACAGGCCCTCAGAGATTTGAAGATTTATTTATCAAAGCCACCACTGCTCTCAAAGCCAAAAGAAGGGGAAAGATTGTACATCTACTTGGCTGTTTCAGAAATTGTTGTAAGTGCAGTACTGGTAAGAGAAGAGAAAGGTAAGCAATCACCTATCTACTACGTAAGTAAAACTTTATTAGATGCTGAAACTAGATACCCACATCTAGAAAAATTAGCCTTAGCTTTAATAATGGCATCAAGAAAATTACGTCCTTATTTTCAATGTCATTCAATCACTGTCGTGACTTCTTATCCTTTAAGAAATATTTTGCATAAGCAAGAATAGTCAGGAAGAATAGCCAAATGGGCCATAGAATTAAGTGAACACGATATAACATATCAGCCTAGAACAGTAATCAAATCACAAATATTAGCTGATTTTGTAGCTGACTTTAGCAACAATATTACCCCTGAGGTAGAAAAAGAGTTACAACTCTTTAACGGAGTCAATCCAGGTCAGTGGACCCTATTTATAGATGCCTCTTCTAACATAAAAGGGGCCGGATTAGGCATCGTCTTAATATCACCTACAGGTGAAAAGACACGGTAGGCTATTAAATGTTACCCTATAACTAACAATGAAGCAGAGTACGAGGCTGTTATTGCAGGTTTAGAACTAGCACGGGAGCTGTCAATCAAGCAAATCATAATCAACAGTGATTCCCAATTGGTGGTAAATCAGATACATGGGACTTACATCGCTCGAGAAACTCGAATGCAACAATATCTAGAAAAGGCACGGGAACTTGTTAGACAGTTCGAAACGTGGAAGATAATACAAATACCTAGAGAAGAAAATGCAGAAGCGGATGTATTAGCAAACCTCGCAGCAGTTACAGAAGTAACAAATAAATACAACGCCATTGTTGTCCATCTCTTCCATTCAGCAATCAACCAAGACAGGAACGAGGTATCTTTCAATAATTTAACTTGGGATTGGAGAAACGAAATTCTCAATTTTTTGTAGAATGGTACCATACCTGAAGACAAGAAAGCAGCTCAAGCGCTTCGCCGCAAAGCATCACGATATTGTCTAGTCCGCAACTCATTGTATCGCAAAATCTTCGGTGGACCCCTAGCTAAATGCCTCAGACCTAATCAGACGGAGTTCGTGATAAAAGAAGTCCATGAAGGACACTGTGGAAATCATGCAGGAGAAATATCCTTGGTAAAAACCTTAATTCGAGCCGTGTATTATTGGCCTAAGATGGAAGAAGATGCAGAGAACTTCATATCAAAATGCGACAAGTGTCAGAGGTTCGCCAAAAATATGCATAGACCAGCAGAACTGTTGCACTCAGTCATATCACCATGGCCCTTCATGAAATGGGGAATAGATATAGTGGGACCTTTTCCCCCCAGCTAAAGGACAGGTACGATTTCTACTCGTACTTACTAATTACTTCACGAAATTGGTGGAAGCAGAAGCGTTCAAATAAGTGCGGGAAAAGGAGGTCAAAAGCTTCTTATGGCGAAACATAATATGCCGTTTTGGGATTCCGAAAGAGATCGTGTGTGATAATGTCCCACAATTTATAGGCTATCAAATCAAAGAATTCTTTGAGAGTTGGCAAATTAAACGGATTTCCTCAACGCCATATCATGTCGTAGCTAATGGACAAGTTGAGTCTACGAATAAAATCATCGTCCACAATATAAAGAAGCAGTTAGATAAAGCCAAAGGGAATTGGCCCGACGAGTTACCAGCAGTATTATGGGCATACAGGACTACATCAAAACAGCCACGAGAGAGACTCCCTTCGCACTTGTTTATGGCTCGGAAGCATTAATACCCGTGTAAATCGGCGAGCCGAGCTTAAGGGTTATAACAGCTATGGAACCAGCAAATGATGCCGAACTCCAGATCAATCTGGACTTGCTCGAATCACGAAGGGAAGAAACTTTAATACGGATGGCAGCTCAAAAGCAAACCATAGAGCGATATTACAATCGCAAAGCTCATCTTAGATATTTTAAGATTGGGGACTTCGTACTTTAAAAGGTTTTCCAATCAACAAAAGAGGCAGGTGCTGGCAAGCTGAATCCAAATTGGGAAGGACCTTATAAAGTCCGAGTCATAGCTGGGAAAGGTGCATACGAGTTGGAAGCCATGGACGGCATAATTCTACCAACGAGCTGGAACGCCATCCACTTGAAGAAGTACTACTTCTAAGGAAAAGAAGTACCCCCGGTCAGGTATCGCATGTTCTATTTTATTTTATTTAAATTTTACTAAATTTTTTAGATGATAGGCAAAAAGCTAGCCCATCACCAGATGATGATATTAGACCTGCAAAGACGCGAGGAAATAACACAATTCCCGGTCTAGGGTTACACTTTCTGATGGACGTTTTAAAGGGTTAAGCAGTCATCATCTAAAAAAGTATATACCTTCGAGTCCCGTACGTTTTCCTTTTTCAGGGAAAGGACCATAAAGAAGGAATAATCAAGTGCTCGAGATCTCATTCTTCAAAGCTCAAACACTTGGGGGACTATATAATATGGAAGGCCAAGATGAAGCAAAAAAGACTACTGAAAGTCAAAAGCTCGAGCCTAAAGAACCATTTACCCAGCAAGTCAAGTGGTACGAGCAAAATTAAAAGAACTGAAGACTCCAGCACAAGAATTACAAAGCCTAAACTTTAAGAAAACCTTCGAACCATGTTCAGGTTAAAAGGCAAAGTATTAGCTACGAGGAAGAAATGTACGTCTTTACATTTATACAAAAACTGTTGTAACGAAAACAGTTAAGGGTAAAAGATCATCATCATTGTACTTATTCAAAAACTATTACGAAACAAAAACAGTTACAAAAGCTTTGTANTTATCAAATAAAACAGTTACGAATTACAAAGCATTTCCCTCGTATTTATTACAAAACTGTTGCAAATAAAAACAGTTGCGGGTAAAAACCCCAATACTTACAAAAACTGTTACTAATGAAAAACAGTTATTTCCATGTATTAACTCGAAAAAAACTGTTACCTATGAAAAACAGTTGCGAAATACAAGTGAGTATCAAATCTGTTAAAAGAAAACAGTTGCAACATGAGTTTTAGATGATAATCATAACACATGTAAAATGTCGTGGAAGTTCAAACAAAAACTTTCCACAAAAACATCCTTAAACATGTGAGAAATTCCTATCACTCTATTGCATTACAATGAAGTTGAGACGTCTTCTTCATTAAAGTGTCAATAAAAAAGGGCCCTAACTCATAATTAAAGCCTATCATAAACAAAGGCTTAATCTTATACAAACATTGCACCTACTATGAAAAGGTTCGAGTGATTTATGCATTTTCATGCAAAAAGTTAAGAGGTGCAAACAAAAACCTCAGAAGAACAAAACATGCAATAGACTTAAAGAGTAAAACCAAAACTCGAAACAAAAGTATTCAAATTGCATTAATATAAAAAGAGCGGCTAAGTTAAAACTAAGTACTAACTAGTACTTAGCCGCATAATAAATACATTTTTAGTGCCCCTAAGTTGTCAGTTGGGGACTTTAGAGTTTCAAACTTACCCCCGATGGAGCTGGGGGTAACCACACCAATCCAAATAAAAATAAAGGGGAAACCAGATCTTCAGTCTTCATGACGAGGAGAGTTGACTTCTTCAGGAGGAACGGCAACAGCTTGAGGCGAAGAAGCATGAGCAGCATGGGTTTCATCAGTGGATGGAGAAAGATCAAGACCTCGCTAGGTCTACTCCATGGCCTCTTTAGTTTTAGCAATTTCAGTGTTGAGGTCGAAACCCTCTTGGCTCATCTCCATCAATGTATCAAGGCGAGAATTCATGTACGCCCAGCTTACATCAACGGCAGTCGCCTCTTCGAGGTCATTATAATCATTTGCCCACACTTGAAGCTCAGCCTTCAATCCATCTTTCTCGGCTTCAGCAGCTTCATGGGCGGCCCTCAAGGGTACAACTGACTCTTCCAAAGTTCAGACTTTGTCTAAAGCTTCACGCAGTTCTTCTTGGGTCCGGGAGAGAGTCTGTACAAGCTCACCAGAATATTCCTCCTTCTGCCATAACAGATGCTTCAAGTTCCTGATCTCCTTCGAGGCTTGGGACAATTGTTCAGCAAACGAGGATTCAAGAATACTCTTATCCTTTGTCAGCTTGGCTAGAAGAAGCCTTCTCCACCGCCAGTTCCGTTGCTGTAATCCTAAACTGCATCCTCAAGGTATTCCTCTCCTCTTCTAAAGCATCCATATCTACCCTCAAGCCATCATATTGTGCCTTCAGATTGTCAAAATCAACCCGCAGCTCTCGCAGCTCTTTCAACTCATTATCCGAATTTGAAACTCTTTTCATAATTTCTAAGCCAATAAGGTGCACCTATAAAAAAAATAGTTAAACATGGTAAACCGCTTAGACATGGAAAGGTGTACATATGTAAGAATAAGCTACGCTATACCTTCAAAGAAGTATGCACCACTTCATTGGCCCACGTGAGAGCTATATGGCTGGCAAGTTTGGCTTTCTCTTCAGGACCTATCAGAGGCTTAAGCCACACCTCAGGCTCGCCCATCTTTTTGAAAAGACTCCCTTCAGGTGGAACCTCAATCACAACCCTCCGCATCTCCCTGCTGGAATACCCTACTTCCCTAATGGAAGGCATGGAACCAGGAACGGAGGGAGCAACAACAGAAATAGACGGTCCAGGAATTGAAGGAGCCACAGGCACAATAGCAGGCACAATAGCAGGCACAGATGAATGAGTAATTGAAGAAACCACGGGCAGAGAAACGGTAGAAGCAGTAATGGCTAAAGGAGCGGGAACAACGGATACATAAGGAACTGACGAAACTTCTTCTCTTAAAGAGTTGGGGAAAAAAACATCTAAGGAAACATTATCGGGAGCGAGATCAAAACCTTCATGAAACAAATACTCGACAGAATCATGGACTGGGGACTTTGAATCATTTTCAGAAGATGAGGGTCTACCTGCAGGCACAGAAGAAAGAGTCATGGGGGTAGACTCATCGTCCAAAACCACCCGCCTTCTTCGTAACCGGTGTACTATAGCACCCTCTCTTTCTTCTTCTTCTTCTTCGGAACGGGATTCACCAACTTTTCTCTTTAAGGAAGACGAACTAGCAAGGATATCTTGAGCCTGAGTCAAAGATCGGGATAGATGAAGCAGACACCCCACGGGAGGAAAACCCTGTCAAAAAGGGAAAAGTTAAACGAGAATAAAAGTAGGCTCGGGTAAGACAGGAAGTAAGAAAAACTCCACTTTCCATGGGTCTTTACAAGCCAACGGTACTTCCCCGAGAAGTAATTCGAGGACCTTTCTTCAACAGGAGCGGCAGACAATATTTTTCTATCCAATCACGAATACCGGAGACATTCTCAACAGTATTCATGATTGTTGAAAAGAAAAAATAAATACGGTGTTAATAACACAATCCAAGTATAATGAAAGAAGAAAATAGATGCGAACCAAAAAAGTACTCACGTGCACGGTTCCACTTCTCAGGGAAGGGAAGATTCTCTTCACCCACTAAATTAGCAGTGGGGACAGCAATATACCGGAGGTACCAACCTCTGTCTTTATCATCACCAGGGGTTACTAACACTCTTATACTCCGAGCAGCCAGAGTAAAAACCCCTTGACGAAACAAGACAGGAGAATATAAATGAATAAGATGATTGAAAGTAAAGGGAATTGAAGCTAAAGAAGCCAAAACTCTAAGACACGCGACAACTCTCCACACAAGCGGACCAACTTATCCCAAACATATATTGAAAAACGCAAAACTCGATGATAACTGGATCAATGGGAGGTCTAAACCCTAATGTAAAAGGATATGTATAAACAAAGGAATAAACAGTACTATAAGACGTTATCCTTTGATTACTATTCGGGACATAAACATGGAAATCAGGCCCCCAAGAACACTCTCTACGAACAAGAGGAACGTGACCTTCAGTTATAATATTTGGATACCTCTCCACGCTATCTAAAGAAGTAGACTGGTCTACAAGAACTGGGTTTTCCCTATTAAAGACAAACTTGGAGGGAATAATCTCATCAACTTTGGGTTCACGAAGATGATCATCTTTACCTCTAGATGAAGAATGAGAAGATCTAGCCCTAGGAGAAAGCAAAGACCTAGCGGAAGGAGGAGAAACTATTGGGGAAGAAGAACCTCTAGAGGGAGTAGATCCTAAACTCCTTAGCCTGCCTCCCCTCCGACTCCTAATTGGAGCAGAAGAAGATGCGAGATTTTCCACATCTATTACCTTCTTGGGTTGATTCGATGAAGACATACTTACAGAAGCAATGGAAAATTCTTTACAAGAAAAGAGACAAGTTATAAAATGTTTCGTGGAAGTAAAGAAAGGAAGAAGGGTATTTATACATAATGACAACCGTCGAAACATGGAAAAATAATGATGGAAAGTCATGATTAAAGGTGTCACTTCGTGACTGACGCAGCCGCAAAAAGCCCTAAAAGGCGCCGAGTCATTGCAGAGCCAATCAGAAATGGACACGTGCAAGGAGCATTAAATGGAAGTGACAAACGACGCCTGTGTTCATAGAAAGATACAATGTTTCGGAGCAAAACGACAGCAAAATATTCCCCCCAGTAATGCGTATCCACTTACCAAATATTAATCGACAAATATATGGTAAGTGGGGGGACTATCTGTATTGGTAAAAAAGAGTCTCACACGTAAGCAAATTCTTGACAACTCAGCTAGCTACGTGGACCAAGGAAAACGCAACAGATAGACTTGATTCTGTAAAGAGGTACGGGACAAAGGGGCACAGTCAACAAACCCACGAGTTCATCAACCATGGGAAACTTAATGACAAAGAAGAGATATGGTCACAGTGAACCCAAACGAAGCTACGGGCAGATTCGAGAATCAATAGTTAATGACTTATACGTTAAGTAACTCCTATACAACAGTCACGGTTATCCTTTGTAACGCCTCATTAATGTAATAATTAGCCATTAATGAGCAATCATGACAGGAACCAAACATTATACTAGGAAACCCCTATATAAAGGGAATAAATGTAACCCATAAGGGTTTCTGAATTCTCGAATACAATCGACTTTACTTTTTGCATACTACAATATTGTTTATTACTCAATTTTTTCTTTATTTATCGTATTACTTTCTTGATTATCAGTAACCCGTGTTCATCCTAAACAGCTTTGGTCAAGGAATCTAATTCTTTGGTTAAACAGGTACGCCAGGAATTTGCTCGATACGATCGTTTTGTTCCTTCACGTGTTTCTGCAAGGTTAGTATCAAAGATTGCAAAGCTGAACTATTAGTCATACTTGGTCTCCCTTCGAGGGATTCATTTGGAGTGCCTCTACTTCCAGAATTAGCTAATCCAGGCTATGGATTTTCCAAAGATGCAGTGTTGTTTGGAGAAGGCGTAGGTGGTATAGTTGGTAGCCCCCTCACGAAAGCTTGAAGAGATTCATTCACATATTCAGCAACTATTTGCTTCACAGTGTCTTGCTCTTCTATTTGTTCATTTCCAATCTGGTCATTGTTGTGAGTTGTGGATCTTTCCGGGGAGTTTTCCCTTGAACCTCGTGGGGTTCCCTGAGGCGATGGAGTTGGAGTTATAGTTGCTTGTTGGTTGTTGTCGTTGGTGTTCAACATGATTCAGTAAAGATAATTCAGGAATACAAAAAAGAATTATCAGTTTCCCGGTAACGGAACCAATTTGCTTAACCAAAGAACCAGATTCTTAGTCAAAGCTATTTTAAGAAGTACTCGGACTTCTGATAACCAAGAGAATTAACTAAGAACAATAATAGGAATTAGACTTGTAAAATAGGAAAATAATAACTGCACAGAAATGTAAGTATATTTCAATAATGGTTCGAACGTGTCCATAAAAGTGAGATCTTACTCCCTTTTATAAGTAATTTCTTAATATAACGTCTACTCTTAATGATTGAGCATTAATGAATATTTATATCATTAATGTGACGTTACAATAGGTAATCGTAACTGTTGCGCGACGATTCTGTAACGTTTAACTCATTGATTGAAGATCTATGAATCTGCCCTTTATTCTACCCTGGTTCATTTTGACCGTGTCTCTTCAACTCCTCAATTAGATTGGAGCTCGCTTCTAATCATCTCGTGGGTGTTTTACCCCATACCTCTTTGTTCGATACCTCTTTCTAAACTCTCATCCAGCTGTCACTTTTCTACTGCTCCACGTAGACTGCTTTGTCATCCAAGATATTACACGCGTTTTACCAATACAATAACCTGATCCAGCTCTTCGACCGTTAATTTGGTGGCATTTGAATCTTCGGGAACAACAAAGGTTCGGAGGGTTAGAATGTCACGACCCAAATCCTAATTCAGGTCATGATGGCGCCCAACGACGAGGTTAGGCAAGCCAACATGGATGATACTAAGTGTTACCCTTCCTATTTGATCAATTTTTCCAACGTTTACCAGTTTTAAACAATTATTAGCATGATGATAACCTGTGATACGAAATAAAATCATAACGAAACATGGTGAAAAGGTAAACATATGTATAAATATACCGCCCACAACTTAAAATATACGTTACGTGTGTGCTAGGAACTAGTGTCACGAGTGTCACAGGCAACTATCTGACTATACAAGGATAATATATATACAAGTCCACAGTCTGAATGAAATAGACGGGAAAATGACAAAAGAAACTTCAGGGTGCTGCTAGGGATCGCCAGGAAGATGAGCTCACCATGAAATCTAATCAACACAAGTCAGTATTTAGCACCGGCCTCATAGTCTGATGTACCAGCCTCCGGACCTGTACAGTCAAGTACAGAAGAAGAAGTGCAGCATGAGTACATAATTAATATGTACCTAGTGAGTATCCCGTCTAAACTCGAAGGAGTAGTGACGAGAGGTCGACTAGATACTCGCTAAGGTCCAGCAATATAATATATAACGAGATATGGCAAAAGCAATAGGCATGTGAATCAGTAAACAACAAGTACATAGCAAGTAATGTAACCCAGGTAAATATCAGAAAAATGAACAGCAAAGTACCAAAATCCTCTCATAACCAATACATGACAATCTCGTTACAAGTGACTCAGAACTCAAGTGATCATACACATACTAGGACAAGACAACCGGTCGGAGTCATAAGGGTGGTCATAAGGACTGAGGTCATAAGCTAACCCACGATCGCGCATCGAACCTGCGACTCGTGTGCTGACTCGATAATGATAAGCTGACCCACGATCACGCATCATACCTGCGACTCTTGTGCTGACTCAATAATAATTAGTAATAAGCTGACCAACGGCTGCGCATCATACCTGCGACTCGTGTGCTGACTCGATAACAAGTGCATATATATATGTAAGTACATATGTGTACCAACTCAACAGTGAACTCAATCGGACTGTGCCAATGCCAATGATAAATCAACTGGGGTTAAATCATAATGTTCCGCATTTCCATATCATCTCAGGAATAATATGCAATTCACAACACATCCAAAAGTACAAATAGGGCACATCGAGTCATGTTTGTGAATCCTAAAGTTACCCGACATAGCAGACTAGTCGTCACGTACGGACTCTCATCACTTGGTACGTACGTAGCCCCCCGCAACATGTATATACAGTAAATAGAGTACCTATGGGGACAATTCCCCCTTACAAGGTTGAAAAGTAAACTCACCTCGTGCCGAATCTACCTCTCAGACCAAGAACGCACCCGCAACTCCAAACTCTACACCTGAGGACTCGTAACTGGAGTAAAAAAAATCCGTATTATATTTTTAGAAAAGATTGCACCGTACCCCTTTAGAACCACAAAATTTACACCTTGTTAACCTTCCAATAATTTCTCGTTGAATTGTTTGTTGGAAAACTTTTGTTGAAGCTTGCTAATCGTTCTGGATTTAAAATGTTTGGTTGAAAGCTATTCTGTAAAAATGGCTAACATTTGGGTTTTGGTTGAAGGGAGCTTTTATGTAAGATTGATTATGATTCTAATGGGATTCTAATGGGTTTGTGAATATGAAAGATCTTTAAAAAAAAGAGTGAAATGTGACATTATGCCACCTAATCCAAAAATGACCAAGAGTCATTGTTTGGAAGTGGTATGGCTGCCACGTTATTTTGGGGTATATATTTTATTAATTTTTATTCACTTATTAGGTAACTGGGTAATGTCCCGTTACGTGGTAATTAACCAATTACCCGAATAATTAAGAATTATTTCCACTTACTTAAAATATTACTAACTTTTCACACACCTTACTATTATGGCCAAGTGGTATCTTATATGGTACTAGTCCATAAATGACATAACAGAACTATTCCCGGTCCCGAAATTCCATTCGGACCTCAATAACATAAAAATCACGTTCCAAACCAAATTTCAAACTTAAGAAAATTCTTATTTCTATATTGGGCGTCGAAATGCTCCCGGGTCATCGAAAACCCGTTCCGAACATACGCCTAAGTCCGAAATCATCATACGAATCTAATGGAGTTGTCGGAACTCGATTCCGAGGTCGTTTGCTTAAAAATGTTGACCAAAGTCAAACTTGGCCAAAAGGCCAATCTTAAGAAACCAAGTGTTCCTAAAGCACTCTAAACACTTCTAAAAATCCGAACCACCCGTCCCCACAAGTCATAAATCACAAGAAGCAGCTATGGGAAGTCTCGAGGTAGGGGAACGGGGTCCTAATACGCAAAACGACCGGTCGGGCCGTTACATAGAAAATCCTCCTCTTCTTCTTCGATCACCTGTTTCTCCGATTTGGTCGAGGCTGGTGGGGGTGATTTCTATTTGGCTCCCTTTTTACCTTTGATGTTCGATTTTTCCTAGGTTGACAAAGTCGATATCGTTGTTACCTCATTGACTGTAAACTTTTCCTTTGCAGCTTGTTGTTCCCCGTATACTGTTTTTACACCTTCTAACGTTGGGAATTTCACCATCTGGTGGAGGGTCGACGGTACTGCCCTCATGTTGTGGATCCAAGGCCTTCCGAGCAGGGCATTGTACCTCATATCGCCCTCGATTACGTGGAATTTGGTATCTTGGATGGTTCCATCCACGTTCAGCGGTAGGATAATCTCGCCCTTAGTTGTTTAACTGGCCATATTGAAGCCGTTTAAGACTCAAGTTGCAGGTACAATTTGATCATGTAGGACGAGCTATTCCACGACCCTTTATCGGATGATGTTTGCCGAGCTACCTGGATCCACTAAAACACGCTTAACTTGAACTTTATTTAATAAGATAGAAATTACAAGAGTGTTGTTGTGGGGCTGAGAAATGCCTTTTGCTTCTTCATCGTTGAATGACAAGGTGCCTTCGGGCACATAATCTCAGGTTTGTTTCTCTCTCGTGATTGAATATGGGTCCTTGTGGAACGTCGACCCCCGATGATCATATGAATGACATGTTGGGGTTCTTCATGTTCATTCTTCCTATTGGCGTCCCTTTCCCTGAAATGATTCATGGCTTGATCGTTGAGGAACTCTCGAAGGTGGCCTTTTTGAATAGACGGGCTACCTCCTCCCTTAATTGCCTGCAATCTTCGGTCCTATGACCATGCGTGCCATGATACTTGCCCATAAATTTCGGTTTCTTTGGGAAGGATCAGTCTATATGGGTCCGGGCCACCTAGTGTCTTTGATCCTTCCGATAGCTGATACAATGCTTGCTGCATCGATGCTAAAAATATATTATGATAGCCGAGGTGCCTATGTGGGATCTACATACTTGTCAAAACCACTTTTGCTCATAAATCCCCGAGAACTTTGTCCTCGATCGCTTCTTCGATCATTTCGAGCGGAATTGCATCCTGGACCGTTGTTCTTTCGATATGCAATATATGGTTGAAATCGGTCTTTGTTCGACCTTGGCTCCTTATCGACGTCCCTATGATTTTTACCTATAGACATGCTTGGATGTACTGAACCGAAGGAGCTCCTAATTGGTCGTCCTCGACCCTGATCTTCGATTATATCGATTGTGTACATCTGCCCAAGTTACAGCTGGATACTCGATCAAATTTTGTTTCAACTAACGCGGTGCTATCGAACTCCGTTCATTCAACCGTTGGGTGAAAGCTTTAACAACCCAATCATCCGTGACCGGTGGTAATTCCATGCGCTCCATTTGAAATCGGGACGCGAATTCCCTCAGCATTTCATTACCCCTTTGTTTTACCTTGAAAAGATCAGATTTCCTTATTGCGACCTTTATGGCCCCGGCGTGCGCTTTTACGAAAGAATCCGCTAACGTGGAAAATGAATTGATGGAATTTGGTGGTAGGTTGTGATACCAAATCATTGCTCCATTCGACAGGGTCTCCCCGAACTTTTTCAACAGCACAGTCTCGATCTCATCATCTTCCAAATTATTACCCTTAATGGTGCATGTGTAAGAGGTAACATGCTCATTGAGGTCAGGGGTCCCGTTATAAATTGGTATGTCAGGCATACCGAACTTCTTTGAAATGGGCTTTGGAGCCGCACTCAGAGGGAACGACTTTTGCCCAAACTTCTTCGAATCTATTCCTTTCAAGATTGGTGGTGCCCCCGGTATCTGATCAACGCGGGAGTTGTAAGTCTCCACTTTTTTATCATTGGCTTCGATTTTCTTTTCTCCTAATTCTATTATCTTGGTGAGCTCCTCGAGCATTTTCGTTAATGCAGGGTCAGTCCCCCATGTGTTATCATTCGATCTTTCTAGTACTGGATCGGGACGACGAGTAATCTCCGGGTCGACCTTATTCACAACTCTATGTTGATTTTGTAACTGAGCAATGGTAGCTTGTTGAGCCTGAAGCATCTCGAATATCACTTGGAGACTGAATCCTCCGCCCCCTCTGCCCTGTGCCCATTGGCCATCAGATCGTCCTTCTCTGCGTACACTCCCATCGAGACCTCGCCTACGTCTGCATTCAGATCAACATGCGAACTGACACCGACTGGGTTGACAATCGGTGCTGCTCCGAGATTAGACTGTGGCACCTCGATTCCTGGAGCAATCACATTTTCGTTTTCCCCGTGGAATCCGAGGCCATCGTCACCGTGTGTGGATGCGTTTTGTGAGTTTGACATGTTTTAACCTGAAGGCAAAAATTCTTGACAACAACAAGTGTAAAATAGTGTGTTTTACCAGAATCAGTACTGAACAATCACTACTTCCTTAGCCATGCAGTGGGCGCCAAATGTTTACCCTATAATTTGAGTAACAATTAAACTTATATTGTGATTTTAAGGGTACGTGATTTAATCGAATACCAATTGATAAACAATGAATTAAATAGATAAATTTAACAGTAAAATAAATCAAACCAGTATTCTGGCAGTGCTTTCGACCTCGATTCGAGATGATGGTCTTGAGGTTGGATAACAAGAATAATAAAGAATAGAATAAACAATGACGAACAATAATGAATAACGAGTGAAATAGAGAGCAGCGTAAGTATTCTTTATCAGTGAATAGTGATGATTTTACAAGTGAATGGGATCCCTCTTTATATAACAGAGGAATCCTAAATAAGGTACAATTCTAATAACGGAAATAAATCTCACGATTTTGACGTCAATAACCACTTGATTCGATTTGTTCCAGGATTTTCGCCGTGATCTTCGGTCGGTTGCTGATATCTCGTCATTCCGTTATTATATCTCACTCGGAGTCATTCATGCTCGATCTCGATCTTCAGCGAACACTTCGATTTCCATGCTAAATATTCTATCTTCGAACTCGGGCCTGGTCCATTACAAGCTTACCTTCGAGGCGGCTCCTATGCCCACAAAATCGGATGTGCCCAATTTCGACCGTATACAACTATAAATACATAAGGTTTTCCACCTAGAGGAGAGAGTGATGGTGTCCGAAATTTTCAGCCATATTTTCCTAGAAATTTCGTCCACACGAAATTGCTGTTTTCGGGTATTATTTGGGTGACAATGTAGAAGACCGTGGAACTTTCGAGGATCACGATTGTGCGGGTGGTGGAGATTCTATTGAGAAGTTATGGAACTAAAGTCTCACACGATAGAATAGATATGTTCACGCTTCAAGAGGTAACCCATGAAACCCCGTATATGTTAGTTGTCTAGACTACATGTGATTTTGATACTGGGATTGCTTCCGCTGCTTATAATAATCCATCACAATTCTCAATGCGTGTTTGTATCACGTATATATACATTGTGTTCAATCCCAAAAAAAATCCAATTTAAAAATGTTCACCTCAATGGTATTTGGTCACAGGATATGCATTAGTGTGTAGTGATCATTTATAACTACATAGTAGTCCTAGTAAAATTATTGACTCGTGTTTAACTATATGTCAATTAGTATCAAATTCGGACTAAGTTGCAACATTGAGGTGTCTATGTCCTAAAAAATTGAGTTCTAATATCTTTTGAAGTAAGATAACTCTAGTTTTAACATCTACGAATTTCTTTCCTCATAAACTTTGTCATACTTACCTTTACCCAGTACGGGCACGGGAAATCTCAACACAAGTTTTCAGAACTTTAACATGGGTACTTGGAACCTCAGCACGAGTAATTGGTAGTTTGATACAATATTCATGGATCAATCTGTTTATGCATCGGTTGTTCCTCCAGGCTCCAGCGTTGTAAGCTTATGCAAGCAGATTATCCAAACCGAGCGTAATGTGTACACTGAACTTTCTAATCCAAAATAAAGGCCAACTTAAATGGATGGGCTTCATTCTTTGGTTCTGCAGTGTGGCCCAACAAAGGCTGGATAGGCTTTAGTTGGTCGAATTTTGTTAGGAATTATCACTACTGGGCCGGGTGTTTTTATGTCGTAAAAAATTGCGCGGGGTGCCCTATTTGATCGCTCCCATTTAACCTATACCCATGTTTTTAAAATTATTTAACTTATACCCTGATTTTACAACTTCAGGCGCCGCCTTTCTGATACCTGCGCAAAACTTCAGCTTATTTAGTGCTGAAGTTTTTACAAATGAACTAAATAACTTCAACATCTTCTGCTGAAGTTTTTGTAAAAGCTTTATTGCAAAATTAATGAATCCAGCACAAAACTTCAGCTTATCTAGTGCTGAAGTTTTTACAAATGAACTTAGTAACTTCAGCATCTTCTGAAATTTTTGAAAACGAACTAAATAACTTCAGCATCTTCTGATGAAGTTTTTGAAAAAACTTTATGACCAAACTAATTAATCCAGGACAAAACTTCAGCTTATTTCGTGTTGAAGTTTTTACAAATGAACTAAATAACTTCAGCATCTTCTGCTGAAGTTATTGAAAAAGTTTTATGACAAAACTAATTAATCCAGGACAAAACTTCAGCTTATTTAGTGCTGAAGTTTTTACAAATAAACTAAATAACTTCAACACTTTTGCTGAAGTTTTTGAAAACGCCTAAAATGCTGAAGTTTTGTGTGATTGCCTTTGCTACTTCAGGCCCGTATGCCTGAAGTTTATACAAAAAGTAGGTATACTTAGCAATTTTTTTTGCAAAGCGGGTATAAATTAAAATGTGACCTAAAAACGGGCATAGATGCAAAAGCCCCTTTTATGTCATGCTCGTAAGCCTGCTCTTTTGGACCTTTGTTTGCTAGTATTCCAGCAAAAAAAGTCCTCAACAAACAGTCAGGATAAGTTTTGAGGAATTTTAAGAAATCACTATTGTTTAGTGGTTATTAATTTCATATAGTTATTATATACATAATTACTTCCTATAGTTACTATTCAGTTGTTACGGTAGTGTATTCGCGTCGTTGTATTCATGAATATAGCAGCAAAAAACGCCTAAAATCAGGGTAGTCGAGTTGTACGCGCATGTATTCACATGTATTCACGCCATGTATTCATGAATACAACAACAACAAAAAGCGCCTAAAATCAGGGCAGCCCAGTTGTATGCGCATGTATTCACATGATTAAAAAGCGCTTAAAATCAAGACGGTCCAGCTGTACGCGCATGTATTCACATGTATTCATGAATACAATAGCAAAAAGCGCCTAAAATCAGGACAATCCAGCTGTAGGTGCATGTATTCACATGTATTCGCACTGCTATATTCATGAATACAACAGTAAAAAGCCCTTAAAATCAAGGCAGTCCAACTGTATGCGCATGTATTAACATGTATTCGCGCCATGTATTCATGAATGCAGTAACGACAATCACCTTAAAAATAGGTATGTACAGTTGTCTAAGAGAGAGGAAAAACATAAATAGTGTATTTCATGCCTTAATGGTAGTATATACCATAAATATTTATTTTGCTATAAAATATAAAAGGTAGCTGTAAGAAAGAAATATTTTAAAGGGTAGAATACATAATTGGACCCTTAAACTTGGCCTTTTTTGTCAGTAGGATTCGAACCCAGATGAAGTTTTGACCATCTATCAGAGAAAAAAGAACGAACGGATCTTGTAATCACTTGGACACCTAAACATAGAGTTGTTCCTATCAGGCCTTTCAACTAAATCACATTTGTGCCAATTAGACACTTTGTAGTGACATGATTGAGGGCGTATGGATCGAAGGACGCGTGAACATGAGAAAAATGTTGTTGATTATTATTATATTCTAATATATTATTCCAATTAAAGCTGACGTTTACCCTACATTATATTTTTCATTTTCTTCCCGTGAACCCATCATTTTTCCTCTTATTTTTTTAAAAAGAAAGTTTAGTGTACATGGATTTGATTATTCTCATTTGGCATGCTTGTTCTCTTTACACGACACTTGTAAGTTACACCAACTTAGACGAAGAATAGAGAATAGCGTGATATTTTAGTGAATCGAAATAAGAAGAAGTGAGATGAATTTGAACAGAGAAAATTTTCAGTGGGCCTTTTAAGGCACTAAGTCGCCAGAGCCGACAGTCAAGTTTTTTATTTTCTAAAAATAAGTTTCAATTTATTTTGGGGGTTAATTCTAGGTGAAATATTTTAAGGTGTTAAAGACAATTGTTTGTATTCTATTTAATTTGAGATAAGATGATTTAGACTTTTATAAGTTCACTAGATTGCCACTTTTTGTTAGTGTATATTTTGATTTACGAATAGAATCAAAATAAGGAGTACAATCAAATCCCTTAATAAATGATTCGTTTGTTCTAAATATATTTTTATCGTTAGCCTAAAGTGTCGTTATAAAGAATATATATTATAATATGATATAAAAATTTGATTCTAAAATTTTTTTAGACGTTATAGTAAAAATATTATTATAAAAAGATGAAGAGAAGTTTGACAGTACTCCAAAACTGTATGACCATAACTCCATAAGCATCTTGAGTTGCCTTAAGCAAGAGAAAAGCAGAAAGATATGATCCATGAGCACACTGCATCCTTCCACATGCTTTACCTTTTTTATCAGTAAAAGAGAAAACAAAGAAAAATAAAATAAAAAAGAAAGCATGGTTTCCTTTTTCTCAATTCACATGGTTTGAGTGTTAAAGGTGGATCCCACTCCACCGAACCGCCCATTTCCTTTCCAACATAGACATTATTTCGCAATCAAAGGCATAATATATTAGAAAAATCTTCCATCAGTTTATTTTATTTAGCCTTATTTGGCTAGACAAAAAAATTCAGAAAGGAATCTTTTAATATATAGTAAAATTAATTACAAAATTTATAATTTTAAATATATCATTGCATTTTTATAACGATAAGAGCATATCACTAAAAATAAAATAATTAAAATTAAAATATTACCAATACTAAAAATATAGTAATTTTTTTTACAAAATGCAAAAAAGCAAAAAAAATTATCACGTAATTTTTGTTCCAACTTACGGTAAAGTTTAGTCCTCAAAGTAGGAAAATCTGAATACGCGTGGTGTACTAGAGTTGCCAACTCTAAGGCAGCTGTATTGATCAATGAAACTCTACGACTTCCACAATAATGTTTGTTGGGCCTATTTTTTATTTTCCACTTTTATCCCGTCGGTGACTAATACTTTTATTTTAAAAAAACAACAAAACATTTTGTACTTACATATTAAGGCAATAAATTAGGATCTCATTTCAAAGTAAAATCCAACTCCCTAACTACTGTTCAACAATTCTTTTCTTCGTTGATTCAAGAGGAAAAAATGCACGCGAAAACTGATTCAGATGTAACTAGCAGCTTAGCGCCATCATCGCCGGACCATAATCGGCGGCCGGTGTATTACGTTCAAAGTCCGTCGCGTGATTCACACGATGGGGAGAAAACAACGACGTCGTTTCATTCAACTCCAGTTATCAGTCCTATGGGTTCTCCGCCTCACTCTCACTCCTCTGTCGGCCGTCACTCCCGTGAATCCTCCTCCAGCCGATTTTCTGGCTCACTAAAGCCTGGATCTCGGAAAATTTCTCCAAACGACGCCGCCGCCGCAGCCGGCGGTAGAAACCACCGCAAAGGCCAGAAGCCGTGGAAGGAATGTGATGTTATTGAAGAAGAAGGCCTGCTTGAAGATGATCAGTACAGCAAACCTCTCCCTCGCCGTTGCTATTTTCTAGCTTTTGTTGTTGCGTTTTTTATCCTCTTCTCGTTCTTTGCCCTCGTTCTTTGGGGTGCTAGTCGTCCTCAGAAACCCAAAATTACCATGAGGGTAAGTCTTTTAATTTAATCACTCTGCTCAAATTTACCTGACAAAATTTAGTACAAGATTTAAAAAAAATATATATTTAAATTTTTTAAAGTTATTTGGTGGATTTTGATTTCAGAGCATAAAATTTGAGCGATTTGGGATTCAAGCTGGTTCTGATAATTCTGGAGTAGCAACCGATATGATCTCAATGAATGCTACAGTGAAATTCGTTTATCGTAATACTGCAACATTTTTTGGTGTACATGTCACCTCATCCCCTATTGATCTCTCATTTTCAGAGCTCATACTTGGCTCCGGAGCAGTAAGTCACTTAACTAGCTTTTTTACTTATAACTTGCGTTCTTCGGACATCAAAATAAATGAAATTCTTATTTTCGATTATTTTTCAGATGAAGAAATTCCACCAATCAAGAAAGAGCCAAAGAGTTGTAGCCGTCTCAGTGATAGGAAATAAAATTCCACTGTATGGGAGTGGAGCAAGTCTGAGTACCCCGAGAGGCGCTACCACACAGCCCGTGCCACTGAAATTGAACTTTAAGGTTCGATCAAGAGCTTATGTTTTGGGTCAATTAGTGAAGCCGAAATTCTACAAGACGATAGATTGTTTGATTACTCTTAATGCTCAGAAGCTTAACGTTGCGATTCCATTAAAGAATTGTACGTACAGTTGATTACTGAGCTTCTGGGTTTGGTAAAGTTTTGATATTTTTATCAGTCTTTATTGTCAACAAGTACGTACATTGATAGCTATTGGAGCAGTTTGTGGTCTCTATCTTTACCCCCACTTTACCAACTTTCTCTCGAGTGGAATATGGACAGGACAGGCTGGATTTGGCTAATGTCTTTGCTTGAATTGCTCAAATTTTCAACAACTATGCAAACGGCCTATACTGGAAAATGGACAGAGGAGGATGTGACAATTATTCATTTTTCATGTTAATTAATCTTGTTATTATAATATATAATACGATCTTGTCATGTTGTAGATTGATTTGTTTATTTGTTAGAGTGTTGAATTATCATTGTTATTATTAGTAAATTATTAGTGTTATACTACAAGTTATTACTGGTTTGTTGGGTTTCCACCATACGCTTAGCGGAGTATAAGTTTTATATGAATTCAATATTAGTGCTCGTATAGCCATTCAATAATTCACTTCTTCTTTAATAAGGACAATATGTAAGGAAGGATCAAGAAAGAAGTACAACTGTTACACTGATAAAAGGAAAATTAAAAAAAGAAGGAACTGCTATATTAGTTGGCTATTAGTTTATGTGCTGGTGATATATAAGTCTGATATTTGCCCAAAGTAAAGTTATACAACGCAATCAGATTGATTAAACATAACTTTGGCCCCACTGCCTTAAATTAAGGATTGTCAAAATGTCACCTAGAGATGTTTTCCATCAACATTGTCTAATATACAACTATTGCGCCAGATTGAAAGGGAAACCGACTTGTGGTCTTAATTGTTTTAAGATCATCATGCGCTTAAGTCAATAAAATGTAGCAAAAGAGAGAGTTGGGCGACAATAGAGTGTTTGAGCCAATTTATCTCTCTACAATAGAGTGTTTCCGCACTTTCTTCCGGAGTGACTGGAACTTAGAACCTAAAGATCACGAATGGAGGTGCTTTACCAACTGAGCAAGCTTCGCTTGTCTAATAGCAAAAATCGTCCTTAATTTTTGAAATGTCAAAAAAGTGTGGTCAATTTTTTGGACGTTCATCCATTATCAAAATGAGTTTAAACAGTGTAATTTTTTTAATGATCATATCACTATAAGATATTTGTTAGTCCCCACTATACACTTGCAAATAATTAAGCATAATATTTATTGAAGAAGTATATCCTTGTAATAGAATTCTATACTCGTTTAAGACTTGTTTGAATCATAAGAACGAGACTTAGTAGGTGTTGATGGACATTAAGAGCAGCCCGGTGCAAAGCTCCCGCTATATGCAGGTGTATAGGTCAAAATCTGCCTCAATAGGATTTAGCATGGAGCGGTATTAGCGAAAGCGGTGTGACCGAGGTCGACTAGTAAACAACGGAGCTCGTAGCCGGGCGGTCAATAACGGCTGAGGTCTAGTATCAAGGATAGTGCTAACGGCTAGTTTTTGTAATAGGATATTTAAGAGAATATTCCGTTGAATATTCTCTATACTTGTACTTTTAGGGCTGACTAGAGTATGTCCCATTTAAATAGAAAAAGAAATAAGGGGAAAGGGCATGTAATATTCTCTAGTAAGAACACTTTTTGAGAAGAAGAATTTCTCTCTAGAAAAGATACAAACATTACCTTTCTAATAAGATTCGATCATCCATTATTCCATACTTTTTCATCAGATCCAAGAATAGTTCCAATATTCTAGAATTTGTCTATCACTCATCATTGTCAGAAAGAAGAATCATCCACCTCATTCAATATTTGGTGAACCATTCTCCTTAGTTACATTAATGCCATTTACTGTTATTTATTGCTTGATATTCTTCCATCATTACTCCTCTTAAAACATTGAATGCACACTGCATTTGATCCCCCACCAATGCTATCTAGCGTTATTTGTGTTAACTAGTTATAAATCTAGGGATATTATTATTAACTAGGTGTAACCCCTCGTTACATAAAATTAATTAGTTTAATTAAAGATATACACTTTTTGATTAAAAAAATTGGCGCCGGCTGTGGGAATTTCCTAATTATATTTTTAGTTTCTTCGAGATCTATAACTATCACAGTTCACACAAAAAAAGCGCAAAACTCATTTTTCCTTGTACACACAGATCTGATATGGCAGGTAATGGAGAAGAAAGAATGAAGGTAGTGGCCGATCTCACTACCAACCTCTTGAACACCATCAATGAGGTTTCTGAAATAGAGGGCGTAGATATAACGCCTAACGCCACTCCCAGGCGAGGTAGGTCGCCCCTCCCTCACAGTAGTATCACAACATCCCGCGGTAAAGGAGCTTCCACGTCCACGACTAAAGAGGCGCCACCAGCAGTGAAAAAACTATGAGGCTTGGCTAACAAACACGCTAACTAGCATCCTCGACAAGCCCGCCCAGGAGGCAGCTAGAGAAAACGCATGGACTTACATTACACCAACAACGACCGAGCATCACGGTCCTCTCCATCCAGTAACAGGTATCACTCACAATGTTAATAATCCAGGTGACGACACCCTCACAACCATTCTAAGGAAGATGGAAGAAATGGAAAATGAGAACAAAATGTTGCGAGACCAAATGAGAGAGCACCAAGAAAGAGTTGACAATATACCGGGTGCCCTAAAACTCTTGCCAAAAAGAGATGTTGGTCGGTTCGTTGAGAAATCCTACAATGATGAAGTCGCCCCACATGCCATACCCAAGACCTTCAAGATGTCTCCTTATCTGAAAATATATGATGGTACGACCAACCCCGAAGATCATGTGACTCACTATGTCACTGCGGTAAAGGGCAATGATCTCGCCAAAGAACAAGTATCCTCCATCTTGTTGAAAACGTTCGGCGAGACCCTCACTGGAGGAGCATTAACTTGGTATTCACAACTGCCCGCGCACTCCATCGAAACATTTAAAGAGATGGCTGACAAATCTGTAACAGCTGGCCAACAAATCTGTAACGGCCAATGTTGGGTCCAAAAAGGCAGAGGCAAGAGTGAACGATATGTTTTTCCATCAAACAATAGACCGGAGAGGGATTGAGGGACTTCATCGCTCTATTCAACCGAGTAAGGATGGCCTTACCAAATGTATCGGAAGGCATGGATGTAGCAGCTGTCCAAAATGGGTTGAACATGAATGGATCAAGGGAGACTAAAGAATTAGTAAGTCGGCTTACGAAATATCCTCCAACTACTTGGGATGAAATATATAACTCCTACTGTGCCGAGGTTCGCGCTGACAAAGACGACCTTAATGGGCCAACCCATGGTACAAGCTGAATCCAGGAAGGATCGAAGAAATGATGCTAGGAGGGATCTTGCAGCTACACGACCCAAACGAGAAAGGCATAAACCATATATCAGAAGCGCCATCATACCCCTCTCCCTTCACGAAAAGGGCCCATCTAGACCAAGGATAGGGACTCACCGGAACGAGAGAGGTATTCCCACTTTATTATCCGCTCACAATTTTTGTGTGTCACCCTCAGAAATAGTCTACGCATTGGAGAAGCTCGGACCAAAAGTGAAGTGGCCACAAAAGATGAGGTCATACCCAAGCACCAGAAAGTCAAACGCCCTCTGCGATTTCCACAAAGAGCAAGGTCACAAAACTAATTATTGCATCGCTCTAATGCAGGAGGTCGTAACATGCTTCACCACGGACACCTCAAAGAATTGTTGAGCGACCGCATCACCTTGTACTGTACGACCGCCCAATAGATGAAGGACAAAGCAAAAAAGGTATAACAATTAACAAGGTCGAGGTCGAGGTCGAGCTACGACGAAAGAGATGACGTCATGAGAGATCCCGAAATAGTAGAGGCCGCGGGATCAACCATAGAAGACCTTGACCCCATCCAACTTGATGATAACGACCACAACAAGAAAGCTTACATCGACTGCAAACTTCAAGAACCAGGTAATTCTTTCAATTCTTAACCGCTAACGCAGATTTGTTTGCTTTTTCCTATGCAGATATGCCAGGTATCCTGAAGGAAATCACCACACACAAGTTAAACGTCGACCCGTTCCACCCCCGGTGAGGTAGGTTAGGCGGAAGTTCAATTCCATAATAAACGATATGCGTAGAGGTCAAAATATTATTGGAAAATGGCTTCATCGGGGAGTCAAAACACTCCCAATGGGTCGCCAATGTGGTCATGGGTGAAAACAAAGAACGGGAAGTGGAGAATGTGCGTAGACTTTACGGATTTAAATAAAGCATACCCCAAATATTCATTCTCGTTACCTCATATCGACCAGCTCATTGACGCAACGGTCGAGCATGAACTGCTGAGCTTCTTAGATGCCTACTCGGTCTACAATCAGATCCTCATGGAAGAGAAGGACCAGGAGAAGACTACCTTCATCACCCATCAAGGAACGCACTGCTATAGAGTTATGCCTTTCGAACTGAAAAATGCGGGGGCGACATACCAAAGGTTGGTGATCAAAATGTTCAAGGATCAACTCAACAAGACCATAGAATTCTACATAGACGATATGTTGGTCAAGTCCAAATGGAAAGAAGATTATATCGACCATTTAAAAGGAGCATTCGATATACTCAGGCGGTATGTAATGAAGCTAAATCCTGAAAGTGTGCATACGGTGTGACCTCAAAAAAATTCTTGGGCTTCATAGTATCATATCCAGGTATCAAGGTCAACCCCGACCAATTCAAAGCCATAGAAGGAATATCACAACACTTAACGACCAAAAAACAGGTTCAGAGGCTGACTGGTCGTATCGCCGCCCCACCGAGATTCATCTTGCGATCATCCGACAGATGCCACAAGTTTTTCGGCGTATTTAAGATAGACAACGGCCTCCAGTGGACCTCTGAGTGCACCCAAGCCCTGAAGGAGTTAAAGGCTTACCTATCATCACCGTCGTTGCTTTCCAAAGCGAAACCTGGGGAACACCTCTTCATTTTACCTCGACGTATCTGAAGTGGCGGTGGGTGCGGTCCTGGTCCGAGAAGATAAAGGTACGCAATATCCCATCTATTACATTAGCAAAACCTTAATCGGTGTCGAGACGAGGTACCCCCACCTCGAAAAATTGGCCCTGACCTTGGTTGTAGCTTCGCAAAAGCTTAGACCCTACTTCCAGTGCCACCCATCTCGGTAGTCACAACTTTCCCCTTGAGAAGTATTTTGCATAAGCCCGAGCTATCAGGCAAGTTAGCCAAATGGGACATAGAATTAGGCGAGCATGATATCACATATCAACCGCAAATGGTGATAAAATCATTAGTTCTTGACGACATCTTCGTGGAATCTAGTGCAAAAATAATTCCCGAAGTCGAAAAAGAAGCCACCCACGCTTTTCCACAAACACAAGATATATGGATTTTGTACACCGACGGCGCTTCTAATGCGTCAGGGTCCGGACTAGGACTTGTGCTCGAAGTCCCGACAGGCAAAATGATTCGCCAGTCCATAAGGTTCCCGAACATGACTAACAACGAGGCCGAGTGTGAGACCGTGATTTCAGGATTAAGGCTAGCACTCAAGTATAGGGCGAGACAGGGCATCCTACGTTGTGACTCTCAACTCGTCATCAACAAAGTCACAGGGACTTTCCAGATCAAAGAGCAAAGGTTAGAAAAATACCAGGACACTCGATCAGATCCCTCGAGCACAAAACATCGAAGCGGACGGCCTCGTTAAATTAATAGCAGCGACTAAAAGCATAACTGGAGAAAGAAACGTGTTCACCCTCCTCCACTCATCGATAGATCAAATCTAGGTAAGGACTATAAATCTAACTTGGGACTGGCGCAACCATATTGTTACATACTTGTAGGATGGAGCACTCCCAGATGATAAGAAGGAAGCCAAGAAGCTTCGAATACAAGCGGCCAGGTACAACATCATTCACAACGACCTATGCAAGAGGATGTATGGCGGCCCCCAGACGAAAGGCCCGAATCAAACGCGGTGCATCCTAGAAGAAGTCCGTGAAAGCCACTACGGAGCTCATTCAGGCAATCAAGCTCTAGTTAGATGTCTCATACGGGCATCTTACTACTGGACCACTATGAAAAAAGAGGATGCATACTCCGTGAAAAGATATGAGCAATGCTAAAAATACGCCCCAATGATCCATCAAGCGGGCGAGCACCTCCACTCGGTCACTTCCCCTTGGACGTTCATCAAGTGGGGAATGGACATCGTCGGCCCCTCCTTATGGGCCGAGGTAACATACGATTTCTTTTAATTTAACTGACTATTTTCCTAAACAGGTAGAAGCAGGAGCATTCGCCCATATACCCGAACAAGAAGTGATTGCCATCATATGGAAAAACATCGTGTGGCGCTCGGCCTCCCAAGAGATTGCGACAACGGACCCCAATTTACTGGAAAAACGATCGGTGAATCTTTTGAGAAATGGCATATCAAAAGAATACTCTACACACCGTGCCACCCCGCGGGCAACAGGCAAACGGAATTCTCCAATAAGTTAATACGACACATCATGAAGAAAAATCTTGAGGACATAAGGTACTATGGCCAGAGCTATTACCAGAAGTACTTTGGGCCTACCGCGCAACACCGAAGACGAGTATAGGAGATATGCCCTACTCATTAGTCTATGGGACTGATGCGGTAATACCAGTCAAAGTCGGAGAGCCCAATTTGTGATACTTCCATGAGAGCGGGCCGAGGAACGATGAAAGCATAAGGCATGAGCTCGACGAAGCCGAAGAACGGAGAGATATGGCCTACATAAGGATGACCACCCATAAACAAAAGTTGTAACGCTATTATAACAAAAAGGCCAAGATTAGACCACTCAAAGTCGGGGACTACGTGCTCAAAGCCAAAACATAAGCAAGCAAAGACCCGTGGGAAGGCAAACTAGGAACAAATTGGGACGGTCCATACAAAATCATGGAAACAACAATTAAAAGGCCATTCCGACTAGAAACAATGAGGAAAACTAATACTAAACAACTGGAACGTCGTACACCTCAAGTACTTCAACTTTTAAGAAAAAGCGTCCTCCAAGTCATACCTTTTTTCCCTCACTTGAGCTTTGTCCCAATTGGGTTTTCTCAAGGAGGTTTTTAACAAGGAGATAAGGGGGGTACTTCAAGTTGAAATACAAACATAAGAAGGCACCGGACGGTCAGCTCATTGCCCAACCTCTCAACACGTCTCCAGGTTGCCCAATGAAGGGACTAGATAGACTGGGACTGGAATTCCAGCCCGAAAAACACTTAAATTTCTCCAAGTATATGATCAAAACACAATGAAGTTCGCCCATATTTTCGCCAACATTTCCTTAATATCTACTCGCCCCCGGCCACAATTAAACACGGGTTACACTCGACCTCGTTCGAATCAACACCCGCTCGGCTCTTGGCCACAATTAAGTATTAGTTACATTCGACCTTGCTTGAATTAACTCACATTCAACCCTGCTCGAATCAATTAAACACGGGTTATATTCGACCTCGTTCGAATCAACACCCACCCGGCCCCTGACTATAATTAAGTAGGTTATATTCGACCACGCTCGAATGAAATCACATTTGACCATGTTCAAATCAACCAAGTACGGGTTACATTTGACCTCGTTCGAACCAACACCCGCTGGGCCCCCGGCCACAATTAGGTATAAGTTACATTCAATCTCACGCGAATCAACTAACACTCGACCTTGTTCGAACTAAGTATAAGCTACATTCGACCTCGATTCGAATTAACTAAGTATAGGTTACATTCGACCTCGTTCGAATTAACACCTACCAGCTCACGGACGTGACCGAAACTGAGTTCTATTTCAACTTCGTTCAACACACATAAATCGAGTTTTTTACGACTAAAACGACCAAATGGTAAAACAAAAGAAAGAGGCATACAAGCCCGGACAGAAGGAAAAGAGTCAGGTACAAGCAGCGAAAATGACATTTCATAAAATATATTCTTTACAAAGGCTAAAAAGATGCCCACAAAAATATGTACAAAACTTACAAGCAAAAAGAAAGAAAAACAACTACTCGCCAACTAACCCAGCAACATCATCTGTCTGACCGCCCAGGTCATCTCCACCCGCCTCTCCGTCAGTACCGTCGCCACCACTTCAGAATACCCATCCTCATACCAGGAATGTTGTTCGATCCCATCCACGCCCATGTCCTCCTCGCCATCACCAGCCTCTGGCGTAGCGGGATCATAACCACAAGCAATCCAAGATGAGCATGACTTAGCACGAGAATCCTCTAAGTCGGACTAAGAAACCTTATCCACCGCCATAAAGTCCCTACATATATCCCGTTGGGCCTTGACGTGGATCCATATCTCATATAGATCTTGCAGAATATTAGGAAATGCAGAAGAGCGAGAAGAGGACAACTAAGTCAATAACTAGGACTTCTCGGCTTCAAGGGCGACAAATTGTTCATTAAGGACCGAAGCTTCTTTCTTCAACTCCCCTATATGCTCGTAAAGTCACTCCTCTATAAGAATCGCCGTCTCTAAATCACTCTCTTACTCTGAACGAAGATTACGGATTACGGCCTTCGATGCCTCTACTTGCCTCAAAGCTTCCAACCGATCCGATTCCGACTTATCTAATTCCGCTATCCTATCGTCGAGCTCACCACCCAACGTCTCCACCTTGATTAGACTTTCTTTGATGCTCGGCCGCAGCGAGATCACCTGGGCTTTGAGATCGGCACATTGAGCCTCGACCCCTTTTCTCACTGCAAGCTCTTCCTCTTTATCTCTCGGTGCTCCCTCGAGGACAATACACTTACCGATGACTTTCATCAACTCTTCATCTTTCTCTTTCAACTAGTCTCGAAGGGCTTGAAAGTTTCCACCCCCGCCATATCACCTGCAGATCTCGCGGTGTTTGTTGTGGTACTCACAGTACTTTCCCTCCATCTTATTGAAAATGGCCTTGCACCTCTCCTCTCGGTGATCACTCTCAATATCCAGAATAACGGTCTAAGGAAAAAAAGGAGAAGAAAACTAGAGTTAAACAAAAAAAAAAGCAAAATAAAGTACAAGGCACAAAAACTAGAAAGGTCGCAAATCTTACCCTAAGGGCGAGGTCGACTATACTCGCTGATAGGGTGGAATCATCCAATGTCTCGAGGGTCCTACCCTCCACATAATAGCAAAGAGAACCTAAGGAGGGAACTACATTCTTCGTGTTCACCAACATGTACCGATCCATAGGAACCACAATGGTCCGCGAGGACCCTTCCAACCTGACTTCGAGTGAACCCCTCACTCAACATCCGAACCTCATCAGGATCGGGATCAAAGCCCATCTCAAAACCATCCTCAACAACCCCCTTACCTCTCTCATTGGTAAACGAGGTGTGAACATCAAGTGGCCGCGAAGACGATGGCTCATCTCACCTCACTATACCTAGAACCTCCATGGACGTTCCGCCACTAGCTCCGACGTCGACATCAGAAAGGGGTATGATTTATGCGGTTTGCGTTGATGGCAGGGCTTCATATAGAAGATCTCTACTGTCCTCATGCATAACAGAGGCTATCTCGCGATCATCATTTTTATGAATCTACAGCTTAGATTGTCCCATTGCCGACGTCTATCGACCACTTTTTGCGGGGGACCAAATCCTCTTTGCTAGGTGAAAACTCCTCATCTATTAAATGAAGCAAGGGAGAGGTCGGAGTCTCTGGTACTGAGGCCGCTGACGGTCAATCCGGTCTATCCGAAATCGGGGGTTGAATAGAAACGTATGGCCGGTTAAGCTTGGCCGCAGTCACAGAAGGGGCGGACCTCGTTGTAGTGTTCATCTGGCGGAACGCAGGAGTAGGGGCCTTCGACCTCCTCTAAGATACCCGGGATAACAACAAAAGAGACCATAAGGCCATGACAACAAAGATTCAAAACAAGAAAACTCACCAGTCACTGAAAGCTTGGGCCCGAACTTCTTGAGAAAGGCCAACCATTCGCGAATCCCCACCGTGTGAGGCAAGACCTGGCTAACCCAGTCGCGAATATCCGCAACCAAAGGAGGGGGAGAAGTCTCAGCTGAATGAAGAAAAGGCAGAATGTTAGGCTACAACCAAAATGAGCAAAATGAACGCTTAGTAAAAATACTTACGGGCATAATTCCACACCTCAGGAAATCCATTCGCATTTTCCACCACGTCCTCAGTATTGACGTAGATGTAATGACCCGATCGGTCGTTTTGTGTATTCGAATCCCATTCCCCTAAATAATACTTCCCGTAGCGGCTTATAGTGATTTATGACTTGCGGGGACGGGTGGTTCGGGATTCAGAAGTGTTTAGAGCAGTATAGGAACACTTGGTTCCTTAAGCTTGGCCGTTTTGGCCAAGTTTGACTTCGGTCAATATTTTGAGCAAACAACCTCAGAATTGAGTTCCGACAGTTCCATTAGCTTTGTATGATGATTTCAGACTTGGGCGTATGTTCGGAACGGGTTTTCGATGACCCGGGAGAATTTCGGCGCCCAATATAGAAATAAGAATTTCCTTAAGTTTGAAATTTGGTTTGGAACGTGATTTTATGTTATCGAGGTCCGAACGAAATTCTGAGACCGTGAATAGTTTCGTTATATCATTTATGACTTGCCTGCAAATATTTGGTGTCATTCTGAGTAGTATAGGTCCGTCCGGCGCATTGTTATAGAAATCAAGAACTCGAAGTTCCTAAGTTATGATTCTTGGGGTTTTGGGGTATGGTTTCGAATTTTAGCGTTGCTTTGAGTGTTCCGAAGGCTTTAGCGAGTCCGTATTTGTATTTGGGACTTGTTGGTATATTTGGACAGGGGCTCGGGTGGGCCTAGGTGCCTCTCGGGCACTAAACGGGGCTAAAAACCAGCTGATGCAACTGCTGGTGCACCTGATCTGGTGTGACCGCAGGTGCGGTGCCCCAGTCGCAGTTACGGGACCTCTCCTGCGGTCCCAAGCATCACAGGTGCGGCCCCAGGTGAGGCCTTCCTTTCTCGCAGGTGCGGACAAATGTCCGCAGGAGCGGAGCCGCAGGTGCGGTCTTCCTTCCGCAGGTGCGACCCCAGCCCCACTCATCCAGCTCCGTAGGTGCGAGCTTTTTCTCGCAAGCGCGAGACCGTAGGTGCGGTCCTCGAGCCGCAGGTGCGGAATCACTGTAGGCCAGGCAGTGTGCTCATTAAATACGAGAGTCTCCACTTTCTTTCTCATTTTTCCTCCATTGTAAGACCGTGAGGGATTTGAATAGGGACTCCACGACCAACCACTGTAAGGTAAGTTAATTCCACCCTAAAGTTAGTTTTAATTCCTGAATTACTAGTTAAATTTACTACTAAATTAGTGGAAAACCAAGATTTGAGTAGTAACTTAGGGTTCTTGAGGAATTTGATGAATTACTCATTTATTGCTATGAATTCAAGTAGAAATCGTATATTAACGATCCTTAGGCTATGGGTGAGTGATTCCTTCGAGAATTTTCGGAATTCGAGTGTGCGGGCCCAGGGTTGAATTTCGGGAATTTTTCAAGAATGTTGAAATTATTGAATAAATAGGATGATTTCCCTACTTTGAACATGAATTGATATACTTGTACAATATTTGGCTAGTTGCAAGTCCTCGGGTGTAGAGTTTGGAGTTTCGGGCGCATCCTTGGTCCGAGAGGCAGATTCGACACGAGGTGAGTCTCCTTTCTAACCTTGTAAGAGGGAATTATCCCCATAGGTATTCTATATGCTGTGTGTAATTGTATTGGGGTCTACGTGCGTACCAAGTGACGAGAGTCCGTACGTAGCGACTATTATGCCATGTCGGGTAGTTTTAGGGCTCACAAACATGCTTTTTTGTGCCTTATATGTATCTTTAGGCGTACTTTGAGTTGCTTATTATTTGGGCTAGCCTGAAAAATGGTAGAAGTTGCATCTAAATTTCCAGTTAATTAATCCATGTTACGAGTATAGCCTACACTGAGCCTATTGACAAATTGGTATGTATATATATGTGTCAGCACCCGAGTTGTAGGTATGATTCGCGAGCGGGGGAAGCTTTATGATAATTCGGTACAGATGTGTCAGCACCCGAGTCGCAGGTATGATTCGTGAGCGGGGAAGCTTTATGATAATTCGGTATATATGTGTCAGCACTCGAGTCGCAGGTATGATTTGCGAGCGGGGGAAACTTTACGATCGAATAGTACTTAGATGTCTCCCTTACAACTCCGCCGGTTGTCTTATTCCTTTGTGCGCATGACTATTTGGTACTGTTTCATGGATATTGGCTTGACAGATATTTGAGGGCAAGGAAGGTGAACAGTGTTATTTATTTTTCAGTAGTTACCCGAATTTCTGTGCTTGATACGCATTTGCTGCTCACTGTCTTACATGCCTACTGTATTTCGTTATATCCTGTCATATATTATACTGTTGGACCTTAGTGAGTGTCAAGTCGACCTCTCGTCACTACTTCTTCGAGATTAGACGGGATACTCACTGGGTACATATTTATTTATGTACTCATGTTGCACTTCTGTACTTAATTATACAGATTCTGAGGCTGGTGCATCTGGTTATCAGACCGGAGCTAGATATTGACTGTAGTAGACCTGACTTCACGGTGAGCTGCTTATAGCTTTTATTAGGTCACTGTTGAGATTGGTGGCATTGTCAGTGATGATGGATTTTGGAACCCCGAATCGGAAAACAATACGGTCTCTGACAAAATCTGCGATGACTTTCTTGGTTACGGCTTTGTAAGATGCAGCTTCAACCCATTTTGTGAAGTAGTCTATGGCCACTAGAATGAACCTGTTCCAGTTTGAAGCGGCGGGCTAGATTTGTCCAATGAAATCCACTCCCTAGGCGGAAATAGGCCAAGGTGCACTTGTTGCATTAAGTTCATTTGGAGGTACCCATATCATATCTGCGTGTATCTGACACTGATGACATTTCTGAACATACCAGATGCAGTATGTTTCCATAGTCATCCAAAAATATCCTGCTCTAAGTATTTTCTTGGCTAGGACGAAATCATTCATATGTGGGATGCAGGTTCCAGCGTGTATCTCCTCATGCAGTTTGGAAGCTTCCTTGGCGTCAACACACCCTAATAGTCCTAGGTCTGGAGTCCTTCTATACAAAATTCCTCCGCTGTGGAAGAAATGGTTGGGCAATCTCCGGAGCGTACGTTTATGAGTATGATTTGCATGCTCTGGATATTCTTTTTTTTGCCAAATATTCCTTGATATCATGAAACCATGGATTTCCAACTGTTTCTTCTTCAACATGAGCACAGTAAGCCGGCTAATTATGGATTCTTACCGAAATGGGATCGATGAAATTCTTGTCCGTATGTTGTATCATGGAGGACAAGGTGGCCAGTGCATCTGCGAACTCATTCTGGATTATTGGGACATGTCTGAACTCTATCTTCGTGAACCTCTTCATCATCTCTTGTACATGATGTAGATATGGTAGCATCTTGGTGTTCATCGTACCCAATTCTCCTTGTACCTGGTGTACCAGCAGGTACGAATCACCAATCATCAACAATTCTTGGATATTCATGTCAACAACCAAATTAATCCCTAATATGCAAGCTTCATACTCTATTATTGGTGCATGGGAATCTGAGTTTTGGGGTCGTCGGGTAATGTTGACCAGTTTTTGACACAAAAACGACTTTGATACCTACTCCTTTGAAATTTGCAGCTCCAACGAAGAACATTCTCCACCCGTCGTAGGCTTCAGCAATATCCTCTCCTACGAATGACACTTCTTCATTGAGAAAATACGTTTTTAGTGGTTCATATTCTCCTCCTACAGGATTTTCTACAAGATGATCCACTAACGCCTGTCCTTTAACTGCCTTCTGAGTTACATAAATGATGTCAAATTCACTCAACAATATCTGCCATTTTGCTAGCTTTCATGTAGGCATGGGCTTCTGGAAGATGTACTTCAAAGGATCCATCCTTATATGAGATATGTGGTATAGGCGCATAAGTAGTGCCTTAATTTTTAGGCTATCCATGTCAGAGCACAACAAGTGCGTTCCAGCAGAGAATATCGTGCTTCGTAGGTTGTGAACTTCTTACTCAGATAATATATGACCTGTTCTTTTCTTCTTGTCTCGTCATGTTGTCCTAAGACACAACCGAAAGCCTCATCTAGTACGGAGAGGTAGAGTAGCAGTGGTCTACCAGGCTCTAGCGAGACCAGGACTGGTGGTGTGGATAAGTATTCTTTGATTTTGTCAAAAGCCTTCTGGTAGTCTTCAGTCCAACTAGTGGCGGCATCCTTCTTCAATATTTTAAAAATCGGCTCACAAATCACAATTGATTGTGCTATGAAGCGGCTGATGTAATTGAGACACCCCAAGAAACTCATTACGTCTTTCTTGTTCTTAGGATATGGAAAATCTTGGATATCCTTGACCTTTGATGGGTCTAGCTCAATTCCTCGGCGGCTGAAGATGAATCCTAGCAATTTTCCAGCAGGAACTCCAAAGGCACATTTTGCGAGATTCAATTTCAAATTGTACCATCGAAGTCGGTCAAAGAACTTTCTCAAATCTGCTATGTGATTTGTAGCCTTCTTGGATTTGATGATGGCGTCATCCACATATACTTCTTTCTCCTTGTGTATCATGTCATGGAAAATAGTTGTCATGGCCCTCATATAAGTGGCCCCAGAATTCTTTAGACCAAACGACATCATTTTGTAGCAGTATACTCCCCACGGTGTGATGAAAGCTATTTTCTCGGGATCTTCTTCATCCATCCAGATCTGATGATAACCCGAGAAACAATTTACAAAGGATTGGAGTTCATGGTTGGCACCGTTGTCGATCAGTATGTGTATATTTGGTAATGGGTGATGTTTTATACGTCAAAACCTTACAAGGGGGGGGGGGGGGATTTGTGTGGTGTCCGATTTTTGCGTGCACTTGTTATAGAAGGACCGCGTTCTTCTAAGTGTTCCAACTCCTTGTCGCACCCCCTTTTTCCCTCTCCTTTCGGGTCGGTCAGGGTTTTTGACATTATTGGGACAACTCATTTCCTTTTTGGGAGAAGGGATATAAGGAATTTGAAGAGTCGCCACCTAACGAATTAAGGTGCGTTAGGGCACCTACTAAGGGACATTTATAACACTAATTGCATAACCAGAGATTGGGTAAGGGCTTGAAATTACTTCAAGGGGAAGGTGTTAGGCACCCCTCAAAGTCCACAACTGTGGGTCCCGGCCAAACATACTTTGTGAATACATTCAAGTGGCAAGTAGACAGTCTAAGCACACATACGTAAACAAATAAGGTTTGATAGATTAGCAGTCTAAGCACACATATGTAAAGGGTAAATGAGGTCCTAAGTTGTTTATCATATAGGATCACATCTGTACAATGCCCGGTAATCACTCCTCAATGAGGGGCTACGCGTTGCATTAGCGCACAGGTCATCATATCCTTATCTACCCACTGTCCCACCCCTTAGCGGTTATTAAGCGAGTTTGATTTAACGAGCTCTAGGCATGTTGTTACCCGTCCCTTCCTTGTGTTCCTAGAAGAATTTAGGACCTCTAGATATGGGCAGTTCTAGACAAACCCTTAAGGTTTTAAAAGGAAAAATTCTAGGCGACAGGCAAGAACAAATAGGACTAGCAAATAAGTGAAGGAAGCACTAACAAGAGTGGTTTTATTAGAAAAAAGTCCTAAGACAGGATTTCTAAGTGAATATCAATGCACAGAAACATGCAACATCATTTTTTATCAACTCAACGGCAGGGTCCTATCAGTTTGCCTACTGATTTTAAACCTGCGGATCTTTAAGTAGTAAACACAATCAAAGGAGTTTTCCAGTTTTTATAGAGATTAATCACCTAGGCTTGCCTAGGCGTGGGACTGTGCATAATAACAATTATGAGTTAGTTAAACATTTTTGAAAGTATTTAACCTACAACATGTTGTTCTAGGTGATATAGATCTGAGAATGAAGGGATTGATACCAGTTTTATTCCAAAACATGATAATTATATATGAGACCGTTTTTATACCTTTCATGGATCAGTGACTTATTGTAATTAAACTAGGCGTATTTAAACAGAATTTAAATAGAGTTCCTAATACATGATTTCTAAATGCGCAAAAAAATGATAGTTTCTTAAGACATGGTCTCTAAATGCACAGAATTCCTAAGGCATGATTTCTAAATGCACACAAGAGTTACAGATTTGTGTTGATATTATTTATTAACTTAATAGCAGGATTTCTAAGCGAGAATACTTATGCATCATTAAGGCATGGATGAGTGATAATAGCATGCTGAAGCAGTAAATGTGAAGACCATAAGAACAGTATATCTGATGCAATGCTTAACATGATTTGGATGAACACATTATTCCTAGGGCATGGATGCTAATGCAAACACACATACCGTAAAACCTAAGCATGCTTTCTACCAGATAATATTAACAATATCATACAGCTACCCTCCGCATTTCACTAGCCATCCCCAATATATGTTTAAAAATTATTACAAACCAATGGCTGAATGAATTACATAAACAAAAGAGAACAAGTTAAACTATAGGGAGCCTGAAGCAGGCCCAAACGTATCCTGAGAATATCAAGCCTTCCATAACCTCAAAGGCCAAAGTTTCATAGCCAATCTCATGCCCGGGTGTGTCAGAGTTCCCTAAGGACCTCAAGGATCCCGGGCATTGCTCACACCCAAACTTTCATAACAAGAACTGAGTAAGTGCAGTATGGAAGGGTCAGCTCCAGAGTGCCAGAGTTCAGAGGGATCTCACAAGGATCCCAAGGCAGTCACACACTGGAGGGGCAGAACTTAGGGACTTAAGAGTAGAGTGAGAGTGCTTGACATAGTTTTGAAAAGGTTTTGGTAGGAAAACAGTATTGAAAAGGTCTCAGTAAAGTAAAGAAGTCTTATAAAAATAGGAGTTGATTAGTAGTAAAATAGTTTGAACAAGAATAGTGTAATCAAACAAACAACAGATCAACTTACAAGGCAATCAGGTTCAACATTACTCAAACAACAGTCTTTCACACAGGGATATTGGGAGTTGGGGACATATACAACACACATAAACAAAAGCACAAAAGCTTTTTAGGAGATTTTATGGGATTAAGCAATATCTAATAATACAGACATAGGGCATGGATTTCAGAACTGACAATTGGAACATAGTTGTACTAGGCAGGGCTAAACATGGAATCAGAAGTACTTAGGGGTAGTACATAACTTAGCAAGGCAGATTAACACCATAACTTGAGTAAAACAACAGATAAACAATCAAACAAATAGACATGGAGTAGAGTCAGGTCAATACATGCTAGAGAAAGCAATAAACAGGTCATTAGACAGGTTAATCATAAGTTGAACAGGATAGAACTCCTACATACTAAGTGAAACAGTGATTTAAACATGCTAATTACATATTGAAAAGCTCAGAATATCAGGCATATACTAGTAATCAATAAACTAAAGCAGTAAGAGAGCACATAGAGTTTGGAACTTGGATTTAAATCAGAACATACCGGTTAAGCAGAGCAGATACAAAGTATAGAGCAGGGGAATGCAATAACTAGCCTTGTCTTACAGCCGGCTAGTTAAATAGAAGTAGCAAGTAACAAGAAAGAACATAAAACTTTAAGTGTAAGAGAGAGTTTTTATGAACTAGTGTTCTTCCCTAATGAGAGTATAAGACTGTATATATATAGCAGTCGAAAGATAGGCAAATAAGGCAAAAATCATTTGTTTAGTAATTGAAGAGCCACAGAATAAATTAAGAATAAAATCAGTGAAGTCTTCCCTTAATTAAGGGAGTAATTTTCCAATGGTAAAGAGCAGGAAACAATTAAGGAAAGAAATCACATAGCTAGGTACAGAGTAGGTAATTAGGGGTAGATACACAAATGTTCAATTAAGAAAATAAGTAGTACGAATAAGTAAATGATACAATTGATCATAAATAAGGCAAGAAATAATTTAAAGGTTGAAAAATAGGGAAAATAACCAGAAATTAGCATATGAATAACATCACGGCAAAATCAGTGAATCATGGATTTGAAATAATACTGGTTTTAAGGAAAGTAATATAGATTTCCCATGAATAAGCAAGTAAACCAAGCATAAATGGAAGGAATCAAAATCTGAAACCCTACTAAGACATATTAGGGTCAAATCATAACATATTCTAAGTAATCAAAGAAATATTCATAGGAGTCGAACACACATCAGAATGGTATAGCAAACAAGCAAGGATGAACTTAGAATACTAACATAGTGTTGACAAATTAGGGGTTTTCAACATAACTAGTTAGGGTTAAGGGAGAACTTAACAAAAAATTGTTTAAACACATGAGAATCAGAGAATAACACTTAAAAAGACCAGAAATCGTTTTGAAGAAATGTTTCAGAAACCATAGTTAGGAAAAATGAAGTGACACTTTGAAAATCGGAAGGTTTTCATAAAAAAAAGCAAAAATAGTCTGAACCTTCATAGATCTGTTACAAATCTAAAAAGCTATGAGATGAAATTAGGGTTTCGAGAAAATAACCCAGAAATGAGAGATATCGGCTTAGAACCCATATGTTTAGCCTAGAAATAGGACGATCTTACTCAAATCGAGCCATGGTGACCTGAGGATGGTGAGGACAGGCCAAGGTGTGAGCGAACCGGCCACTGGTCCCTTGAGGACCTCAAAGACAGCAGGAATCCCGGCCTAGGAGAGCCATTAAGGCTGGAGAATGGTGGTAAGCCACCATAGTTGACGGCGAGCAAGCAACGATGAGGGAAATTAGGGTTAGGGCAGAGGGAATTTGGGAGTGACGGGTGAAGTGTGATGGCGGGTGTGTGAGGAGAATGAGGGGTTTGGGGGGTTGTTAGGTTAAATTATGAAAGAAATAACCTGGGTCGTTGATAGAAAATGATCAACGGCCAGCATTCAAACGGACCGGGGACGGGTTAGGATAAGGTTTGGGCCTGGGTGTATTGGGCTAGTTTAATAAGGTGTTTTGGGTTGGTTTAATAGGCTATAGTTGAAATAAAATGAGGCTATTTGTTAAATACCCAAGCAAATTTATTAAAATAATTTATAAATTACTTACTAATTATAAAAAATGAATTTTATGCATAAAAATATTTTACTAATGATTATTTAGTATTTAAAATACAAGAGACTAATTTCTTGGTGAAAAATAGTACAAAATTATATGCACGGGCTATAATTGCAAAGTTATTGCAGTTATAGCCAAAAGGTGCCAATTTCGCTATTTATGGAATATTTGATCTTAATAGGACCATGAGTAATATATTAAATCAAGGAATGTCTTTGAAATCATTTGTGATGCAGTTTTTGTAGTTATTTATCTGAAATAAAATACTGGACAAATTTATAAAAATGTAGAAAAATTATGGAGAAATACCAATTGATATTAATGCATGATTTTGAAGGTATATATGCAATTTTATAAATATTTTAGGAAAAATTGGATATCAACAGCTGCCTCTCTTTACCCGGAAAGGATGAAAGAATTGTCAGGTAAAGATATGATGGCCAAGTTTGACCGAGTGAAACGATTCGAGAGATTTAGGCCGCACTATGGCTTCCGAGATGCTTATATATCCCTGGTTTTACAGGAATCAGGCCGCGTGTAGTTGTAGATTCATCGGCGAAATATACCGGTGAAGTCATCGCAAGAACGGATGCAACATCTAGGGATGGGTGAATGAATGGTTCACGAGGGAGGTCAGGTTCGATATAGTTGAGGGAACTGGAGCGGGATCGCTCCTGCTGGGATAGCAGTTGCTTGCCAGGTCACCTGCGAAACAAGAATACTACAAGCATATATTGTGCAGAAATTTAAACATGATGCAGGTCCTTAGACCATGATGTCATGGGCCATGAATTGTTCAATGAGGGATTTGCAGGCCATGAAATGGTGTTCTCGGGCCATGAAGATGGTGCCTCTGAACTATGACGCCTTTGAATAATGATATGCAAATTTTGAGAGATCCTCAAGCCATGACATGGTGTCTTCCGGCTATGAAGATGATGCCTTTAGACTATGGTGCCTTTGGACATGTTGGCGATATTTCAGCCCATGAGATGCAATAATATGATGTCGACAAGACAAGGCTTAGTCATGCGAATTGGAGGGCAGAGCTTAGCCCGAAAGAGGAGCAAAGTAGATAATGCTTGAGAGACAGTTCTTAGTCTCGGTAAAAAAGTAAATTGGAGGCAGAGCTTAGCCTCATGCAGGTATGGAGACAGAGCTTAGTCTCATGCAAGTTAAGGCAGAGATTAGCCTTATGCAGATAGAGGCAGAGCTTAGCCTCATGCAGGTATGGAGACAGAGCTTAGTCTCATGCAAGTTAAGGCAGAGATTAGCCTTATGCAGATAGAGGCAGAGCTTAGCCTCATGCAGAATGTGGAGGTAGAGCGTAACCTCATGAAAGATGTGGGACAGGGCTTAGTCCCATGCAGATGAAGGCAGAGATTAGCCTTATGCAGATGGAGGTAGAGCTTAGCCTCATGCAGATGAAGGCATGGATTAGCCTTGTGCAAGGGAAGGGAGAGATTAGCCTTATGAAAAATGAAGGCAGAGATTAGCCTTATGCAGAGGAAGGCAGAGATTAGCCTTATGCAGAGTGGAGGTAGAGATTAACCTCATGAAAAATGCGGGACAAAGCTTAGTCCCATGCAGATGAAGGCAGAGCTTAGCCTTATGCAGAAGAAGGCAGAGATTAGCCTTATGCAAGAGCGGGGGTAGAGATTAACCTCATGCAAAATGCGGGACAGAGCTTAGTCCCATGCAAATGAAGGCAGAGCTTAGCCTTATGCAGAAAAATAAATAGCAAATAGTAGCAGGATTTCTTAGTTGGTAGCAGATTGCGGCATTGTGACTGTTGTGAGAATTGTGACTACGAAGCATGTTTATTCTTTGTGCTGATAGCAAATTTCGGCAGTTGCAACTGTTTTGAGAATTGTGACTTCGAAACATGTTTATCCTTTGCTCCTGCATCCAAAGAAAAATCGTGAGTTATGTAGATAGGGAGGTTGGTTTGTGTTCCTACTGGCTTTGCTTGATTCGTTCTGCTTGGTCTGATGATCCTGTTCACATCATCGGGGTAGCGTTTGCTAAACATAGCTATTTTACAAGCAAGCATGCATAGTTTTTGTAAAGATGCAGTGAAAATATATTTTAAAAAATTTAGATGAACCGATGACTGTGATAAGACACGAGACATTGCAACCTCTCATGCTACGGAATTTTGAGGGTCCTCGTCAAAATTCTTCCCCAGTTAGCTAGATTGACGTCTCTGACGGTTGAACATGTTGCAATCGGCTGAACTTGCTTCGGAATTTTGAGGGTCCTCATCAAAATTCTGCCCCAGTTTCCAATTACGAGGGAAAATAAGATTTTTATTAGATTGTGACCGAACCCATAGGGCTGCCTACGTATCCCCTCTTAAACGGGAATCAGGTCGAGCGTAGTTCAATTTACATCATATGCAGAAAACATAAACAATTACACATAGTATCGCTTGACTACATCTGAATTGATTGGTTTTGGACAGACTTCTCCGTCCATTTCTGCAAGTATAAGAGCTCCTCCTGTCAGTACTCTGTGAACCATATACGGACCTTTCCAGTTGGGAGAGAATTTCCCTTTGGCTTCATCTTGATGTGGAAATACCTTCTTTAACACCATCTGCCCCGATGTGAACTGTCTCGGCTTCACTCTTATTTTGAAGGCTCTGGACATTCTGTTCTGATAAAGTTGTCCGTGACACACTGCATTCATTCTTTTCCCGTCTATGAAGGCTAGTTGCTCATAACGTCTCCTTATCCATTCTGCGTCGCTGAGCTCAGCTTATTGTATGATTCTTAAGGAAGGAATCTCCACTTCGGCAGGAATAACAACTTTTGTACCATAAACCAGTAAGTAAGGAGTTGCCCCAATTTATGTACGGACGGTGGTGTGGTATCCCAGTAAGGAAAATGATAGATTTTCGTGCCACTGTTTGTGATTTTCTACCATCTTCCTCAATATCTTCTTGATGTTCTTGTTGGAGGCTTCTACAACTCCATTCATCTGAGGTCTATAGGCTGTAGAATTCCTGTGCTTGATTTTGAAAGTCTCGCACATGGCTTTCATCAGATCACTGTTGAGATTGGAGCCGTTGTCGATGATGATTGACTCTGGAATTCCGAATCGACAAACAACACGGTCGCGGACAAAGTCTTCCACGACTTTCTTAGTCACTGCTTTGTAAGATGATGCTTCAACCCATTTGGTGAAATAATCAATAGCTACCAAGATGAACCTGTGTCCATTTGAGGCGGTAGGCTTGATCAGACCGATGACGTCCATTCCCCAGGCGACGAACGGCCAAGGTGAGCTTGTTGCATTGAGCTCGTTTGGGGGTACCTTTATCATATCTTCATGTACCTGACATTGGTAGAATTTTCGAACATACTGGATGCAGTCCGTTTTCATGGTCATCCATAAATAACCGGCTCTAAGTATCTTCTTGGCCAAGACAAAACCATTAATATGCGGGCCACAAGTTCCAGCATGTATTTCTTCAAGTAGTTTAGAAGCTTCCTTTGCATCGACACATCTTAGTAATCCCAAGTCTGGGGTTCTTCTGTATAGGGTTCCTCCACTATGAAAGAAAGTATTTGACAACCTCCGAAGTGTACGTTTCTGGGTATGATTTGTATGCTCCGAGTACTCTCCCTTTGTCAAGTATTCCTTGATGTCGTGGAACCATGGTTTCCCGTCTGCTTCTTCTTCAACATGGGCACAATATGCCGGCTGGCTATGGATTTTTACCGGAATCGGATCGATGAATTTCTTATCTGGATGTTGTATCATGGATGATAGAGTGGCTAGCGCGTCGACAAACCCGTTTTGAAGTCTAGGGACGTGCCGAAATTCTGTCTTTGTGAACCTCTTTCTCATTTCCTTCACATGGTGCACATACGGAAGTATCTTGGAATTCTTGGTAGCCCATTCTCCTTTACTTGGTGTATAAGCAAATCTGAGTCATCAATTACCAGCAGCTCTTGAATATTCATGTCGATGGCCATGTTGAGCCCTAGTATGAAAGCTTCATACTCTGCCATGTTGTTGGTGCAAGGAAATATGAGTTTAGCAGACATCAGATAATGTTGACCGGTTTCGATACTAAGACAACTCTGATGTCGACTCCTTTAAAATTCGCTACTCCGTCAAAGAACATTCTCCACCCGTCATAGGATTCTTCAATGTCCTCTCCTATGAACATCACTTATTCATCGGGAAAATATGTTTTCAGAGGTTCGTATTCTCCTCCTACAGGGTTCTCGTATAGATGATATGCCAATGTTTGTCCCTTGACCGCTTTCTGAGTCACATAGACGATGTCGAGTTCACTTAGCAGGATTTTCCACTTAGCCAGCTTACCAGTGGGCATGGGTTCGGAAAGATATACTTCAAGGGATCCATTATTGATATGAGATATGTTGTGTAGGCACAGAAGTAGTGCCTCAGCTTCTGGGCTACCCAGGTTAGAGCACAACAGGTACATTCCAGTAGAGAATACCGTGCCTCGTATGGAGTAAATTTCTTGCTCAGATAATAGATAGCTTGTTCCTTTCTTCCTGTTTCGTTTTGCTACCCCAAAACGTAGCCAAAATCTCCATCTAGTACTGCGAGGTAGAGTAACAAGGGTCTACCTGGCTTTGGCGGTACCAAGACTGGTGGCGTTGACAAGTACTCCTTGATTTTGTCGAAGGCCCTTTGACAATCCTCTGTCCATTTGGTTGCAGCATCTTTCTTTAACATCTTGAATATTGGCTCACATATGACCGTAGACTGGGCTATGAACCAGTTGATGTAATATAGCCGTCCCATAAAACTCATCACATCTTTCTTATTTCCTGGTGGTGGAAACTCCTGGATGTCCTTGACTTTTGATGGATCCAGTTCTATTCCTTGGTGGCTGACGATGAACCCAAGCAATTTTCTAGCAGGAACCCCGAATGCACACTTTGCGGGGTTTAATTTCAGGTTGTATTTCCGCAATCTGTTGAAGAACTTCCTCAAATCTACTATATGGTCTGTGGCTTTCTTGGACTTGATGATGACGTCTTCCACGTACACCTCGATCTCCCTATGTATCATGTCATGGAAAATAGTAGTCATGGCCCTCATGTAAGTGGACGAATGGCATCATCTTGTAACAGTATACTCCCCACGGCATAATGAAAGTCGTTTTCTCAGGGTCCTCCTCGTCCACCCAAATCTGATGGTAACCGGCGAAACAATCCCCAAACGATTGAAGTTCATGTTTGGAACAATTTTTGATTAAGATGTGTATGTTTGGAAGAGGGAAATCATCCTTCAGACTGGATCGGTTGAGATCTCGATAATCGACACAAACCCTGACCTTTCCATCCTTCTTCGGAACTGGTACGATGTTGGCTAACCATGTTGGATATTCAACCACCCTGAGGACCTTGGCGTTGATTTGTTTAGTGACCTCTTCCTTGATTTTCAGGCTCATATCAGGCTTGAATTTCCAGAGCTTCTGCTTCACTGGTGGGCACATCGGATTCGTGGGAAATTTTTGAGCCACGATAGATGTACTTAGTCTGGTCATATCATTGTACGACCATGCAAATATGACTTCATATTCTTTCAGGAATTGCGTGTACTCTTCTTTCTCTGACGGTGACAAGTGGATGCTGATGCGAGTTTCTTTGACAGTCTCTGAATCTCCCAGGTTGACTACCTCAGTTTCGTCCAGATTGGACTTAGTCCTGTTCTCAAAGTCCTCTACTTCTATGACAATTTCATCGGGTATGATATCTTCTTATTCCGAATCACTTTCCTTTTGTTGTGTTGTCTCATTGCATGTCACAGTCATTGGTTCATCAAGACAGGAAATAGTAATGTTGTATAGATAAAAGTATGAGAGAAAATGATAGTAATAAATATCAATTCATTAAAACATAAAAGCGATTTTTGATAATTTAAACGAATGTGTTGGAACGTAGGAGATTTTATTGAAAATAGAAATGCGAAAAGGAAATCATTAGCAAATGAAATAAACAATGATTGTTCAGCCTTGCTACCCCGGGACTCATCGGGCCTTGGATGTTCTAATAGTCCAGTTTCTGAGGAATGATCCCTTGCACACAGCCTGGATGGTAGGGCCTTCCTCCTCCTCCTCCTCAACAATAACACAACAGTCCATATCTTCGTCCTCCAGGAATAAGTTTCTTAAGGCTGCTAGTGCTTCCTCTGATCCCCATATGACGTCGGCTTGCTGGAAAGTCTGATCCAAATGCGGTATGGGCTGTTCCAATGGATAGTAGGGACCGCGCCATGGTGGCGACCAGTCTTTGTACTCTTTCCAAGTGTACTTATATCGCATGCCAAAAGTAGTGTCGTGGCGCTTTAGCCGTATCGGTTTGGAGATTCCATGAAAATTCTTGCCGAGTCCTCTGCCAGCTCGTATCCTCTCCAATTTAGTATGCTTTCAATCTTTCTACTCCACCACTTATCCTTGTCTATTGCATTGACTTTCTCGATGCGGTGATAAGTTTCTCCACCAAGCCTTCTTCTACCCTCAACTACCGGGATAGTCTGGCGGTTGTAGATGGTGTTGCTCCCATCTCCATGAATAATTACCTCCTGATGATTCCATTCAAATTTTACCTCCTGATGCAAAGTTGATGCCACAGCCCCACCGGCATGTATCCATGGTCGTCCAAATAACAGATTATAGGACGCGGATATATCTATCACTTGAAATTCAACCTCGAACCACGTAGGCCCTATCTGTAGACAAAGACTGATTTCTCCAATGGTGGACCTCTGAGAGTCGTCGAAAGCCTTTACATTCATGGACCCTTCTCGTATCTCGTACAATCCCTTACCCAATCTCTTGAGTGTTGTCAATGGGAAAATATTGAGGTTGGATCCTCCGTGGATTAGAACCCTGGTAATGAAATAATCCTCACATTGCACAGTGATGTGCAGTGCCTTGTTGTGACTTAACCCTTCAGGCGGTAGTTCATCCTCGTGGAAAGTGATCTTGTGACTCTCCAGCACCTGCCCTACAATGTTGGCCATTTCTCCACTGGTGATGTTATTAGGCACATAAGCTTCGTTCAACACTTTCATCAAAGCATTCTTGTGCGCTTCTGAGTTCTGTAGAAAGGATAAGATGGATATTTGGGTTGGAGTTTTGTTCAGTTGATCTATGACTGAGTATTTCTTGGCCTGTACCTTCTTCCATAGATCATCCGGACATGTTTCAATGATGGGTGGTCAGTTGAAAGCTTGTTTGCTAGACTCTCCCAAGTGTTCAGGTGTATAGACTCTGCCGGTCTTGGTCATCCCCTGTGCATCACCAGCTTCTTTTATCTTGACCTTCCCTTTCCTTCTAGCCTCAACTACGTAATCCTAAGGTACAACATTAGTGTTTAAAGGCGGTGTGGTGGACACCGTCACCGTAATGGGCGTTTCTATCCTTACTTCAAATGGAGGTGGTATGTTGGCAGGTGGCATTACTTCAACCTCGAATGGCACAGACATGTCTGCAGATGGTGCCACTTCAAACTCAAACGGGACTGTTAGGGTTGCCTTATCCTTCCCTGATGGATGAATCTATACTATGATGGGGTTGAGAGTAATTGCTGGCTTCTTGGGGCATCACCTTCTTTGATCAACCCGATTGACCCCTCTGGGTCCCATTCTTCCTCTATTTATATCATATTGATGCCTCCACTCATGTGGTATGGAAGCGGATTATTGCTGACATTGGGAGTAGCCTCTTTCGCCTGGATGATTTTGTTATCAATCAAAGACTGGATTTTATCCTTTAGTGAGCGGCATTCATCAATGGTATGTCCTTTCATGCCGAAATGGTATGCACACGTTTTGTTTGGATTGACCCACTGGGATGGATTTTATGGAGTCACACGGGGGATAAGAGTGACATAACCAGCAGCTTTTAGCCTTTCATATAGCTGGTCAAGGGGCTCGGCAATGGTAGTGTATTGCTTGGGTGGCCTACGGTCAAAGTTGGGTTGAGGTCTTGGGAAGTTTTGGCGAGCTGGATGTGATTGGAAGTGAGATGGTTGGGAGTTGTATGTATGATAAACAGTGGATGGTTGGGAGTATCTGGGAAATGTGGGTTGATATGTAAGTGGTGGTTACGGTTGATATGTTGGCGGGGGTGCTTGGTATGTAAGTGGGGAGGTTCGATATGTCAGTGGAGATTTGGGTCCTTGTGCGACCATTATCTCTCCGACGTCTTTCTTCTTGGATATGCGACCAGACTACAATGCCTTGTTCGTGGCTTGTAGTGCTTCTAAATTAGTGACCATTCCGCTCTTAATCCCTTCTTCAATTCTCTCACCTAACTTGATGATGTCGGAGAATTTGTGGTTTTCAATCACCATCAGTCTCATCATATTGCGGGTCTTGTGCCCCGACGAAGAATTTGTCCATTTTCTCTTCGTCTAGTGCATGCCTGACCTTGGCTGCTTTCGACCTCCAACGAGTAACATACTCACGAAAGGTTTCAGTGGCCTTCTTCTTGAGTTTCTTGATGTAAACCACGTCTGGTGCATTTTCCATGTTGAACCTGAACCGGTCAATGAAATCTGTTGCCATACTCACCCAATTGGACCACTTCTTGGGGTCCTGGCTGATATACCAAGACAAAGCATCCCCTATAAGGATCCTCATAAATAATTTCATCCGAATCTTCTCTTCTCTTCCTACTCCAACCAATTTGTCACGATAGGTCCTCAGATGGACCCTGGGATCACCAGTACCGTCAAACATCTCGAACTTGGGAGGTTTGTAACCCTCCGGTAGTTCTACATCGGGTTGTATACAGAGGTCTTCATAATTCAATCCTTCAATTCCCTTGCCTCCTTCAACGCCATGAACTCGGCTAGTTAGTTTCTTGAGTTCTTCGGACAAGTTCTTAATAAGCATATCCTTCTCACTGGATTCAGGTGTGTAAGAAATGAGTTGGGTGGAGTGAGGCAGAGTTTCCACGTATATGGGGTTGTTCTGATGTGGGCATAGAGGTGGTCGTTGGTGGAATTTTGTGGTTCAGGGATGATTGGTGGGGTGTTTCTCGGAGTGTGGCAAGTGTTGTGTTGGTATTGTGGTTGGATGGTTTGATTTTTCGGTGGAGTTGTGTATTGGTGAGTTGTAGGAGGATTTTGTTTGTCGGGGGGTATTCTGAGGTGGTGCGGGGTTGTTGGTGTTTGGGTGGTTGATATCCGGAACACTAAGGGAGAAGGACAAGTTTTCCAAGTTTCGAACATGTTCAATATCCCCTTAGAGTTTCAACAACCTTTGCTCGTGTTGTGACATAGTATCATTCTGAACCTGAGTACCTCGGTTCTTGAAGGCTTCCGTATGTTCAACCGGTGTCGAGTTTTCCTTTTTGATATTACTTAAATCTTCCATTTTGCCTTTGCCTTTAGGTGGACTAGGAGGAGGAGAAGGTGGAGGGCCCCTGGATCTTGTATGGTATGATGATGATGCCAGAATGCACGAACCAACCTTTGGGGAGGGGAATAATCAAAAGAAAGAAAACAAAAACAAAATCAAAAGGTAGCCAAGTCAGTGAGGATCATGAGAAAATATTTGCGGTATTTTAAACACATAATGCAGAAATGTAAATGCACGTCCTAATTTGGGAGCCTCGTTGTGACCGAGGTAGGCCTAGCGACAAGTTGATTTGGAGAACTTAGATGCCAAAATGCCTCATTTCATTAATGTAAATAGACGAATCTAAAACGACACTAAAATAGCAAACAGGAAATAAAGTCACTAATGGAACTTGGCCTTATTACATTGGTAAGAGAAAAAAGGTAAATCTAGCCTATTTGGTCCCAGAAGGACCTTCCCCATATTCGATATCCTTGATCCCATCGAACAAGTTCCCTAGCTCCCGCAGTCCCAGCAGTAGGTATGCTCTGTCCAGGTGTCCTCCTTCATTTCCCTCGGCTTTCTGGCAGTCCTCGACCCTCTTGATGATTTTGCCTTCCAGCTCCACTATGCCTCGCTCCAAGTATTCCAGCTTCTTGTTGGAACGGATAGCCACATCTTTCCACTCTTCGATCAACCTTTTGTTGGTTTCATGTATCTCCCGGTGCTAGTTCTCAGAGTCATGGATCCTTTTGCGCAGCCAGTTGTACTTGACCTGAGCCTCAGTATTCTCATCTATAATTCTGTTTCCTCGGTCGATTCCCGGTCTCACCAACCCATCCAAGTCGTCTTCCAACCATATCGGATAGAAAGGTGCACATCCTGCATGGTACATGTCTGGTTCAATAGTATTCTTCTCCATTATGATTTTGCAGTGCCGCATGTGTTGGTATTGGCACTTGTAGGGGACATCATCGTCCAGGAAATCCGCTCTGAAGTGACTTATCTTATCAACCCTTGGCACAACTTGTTTTTGTCTGCCTGCCTCATGACTCGGAGAGGAACATAAGGGTATATGCCTCTCAACCCGATCAGCACTAGGTGTGGTGCATCCCTGGACCTGATGATGAATTCGTCCGTCGGGAACCACTAGAACATCCATTGTACTTGCTCCTTAGTTAGGTTATCATAGAATTCTACCCAATCCTTGGCAGTCTCTGGATGAGCAAATCTGTCTGGAATATATGTCATCCGCTTGGGGTGATGGAAAGCAATGTGGTCATTCCAAGCCCTTCGCGGAAGTTCTTGGTGATACTGACCCTTTTGAAGGTGGTCTAAGAGCCATAACTGCAGTAACAGATTGCAACCCTCAAAATGCTTATCTCCTCTTTGACAATGCTCTAAGGCTCGGTAAATATCTGCTAGGATCATAGGGACAATGTTGAAGGCTTGCCCATCGATCCCCTCTATCAAGGCCTTGGTTACCATGGCTAGCCTCGTATGAATCCTTTCCCTTTTCGTCGGAAAAACTATCAAGCCCAGGAAGCACACAATGAACACGAATACCCAGCGGTGAATATGACCCAGAAATGTGATGGCAAACTCGTCATGATAAGTACAGTATGATTTTCTGTAACCGTATCTTTCATATAAGTACTCGAAGGGTATGTATGATTGTTTCAAACATTCCAACTCAGCGTTCTTCTTCAACCCCATCATTTTTAGGAATCCTTTTCCCGTGCAGTTCTCAGGTACTAACAACCCAGGGGTTTCCCAAACCAGTCCAGCTAGTCCCCCTATCTCTTCTAACTACGGTGTCATCTCAATATTCCTAAAGCGGAATACAACTCCTTCACTATCCTAAAATAAAGTAGCGGCCTCAATCAGCATATTGTTTGACTGGATGTCCAAGAGAGACAGTAAATTCCCTAGATACTTCTTTACGTGTTTCTTATCACTGGAGGAAAGGTCTTCCCACCAGTTCAGAAGCATTGGAGGGATATTGCTGACCATACCGAATCTGGGGACCTCGTGCCTCATTTTCTGCAAGACAAAAATTGTTAGGCCCTTACCATCCAGACTCGACTATTTATACACTTATGATTAGCATACAAGCATTTAGTTCTCCAAATAAATTCACAGAATGTGATTGCGTCCGTTGGGATTTTGAAAACCCTGGTGGACTTTGGATAAAGTTGTCTTAAAGGGTTATTGTGCGGACGACACGCTAACCCGGCTAGGTTTGACCATGATGCATGCACAATATAACAAGAGTAAGGTTTTCTATGGAGGTCTAGAATGGTACCCTCGAGCGGACAACTCGAGGGAGAAGGCACAAAAACATCGACTGCACCGCTGATTGACTGGTTTTACCGCAAATAAGCCTTTCCGAATTTAGGGGGTGATATAAATAGGAAGAGCACAACCACTCATCAAGCGTTGCTATAGGATTTGTATAGGCACGAGTGGAATATAATGTTGAGCATGATTATGCAGCAATAAATAAGCAATATAAAGCATGTTTTCATGTATTTGCACAATATGAAAGCGGTAAATACAACAGTTATAATTAAAAGCAGTTACAAAGGGAAACAAAGAAACGTGTCAGTTTCGTTTTGGAAATATAAATTCTTGGGATAAATAAATACTTAATTGCACATAAAAGGGGAAAGGGAAAGGGCCCAGGTATTAACAAAGTAAAGATACATTCACAAAGCGGTTTGAAATGGTAAAAGCCAAGAATCCCTAGCAGAGTCGCCATGTTGTGGCGCCCCCTTTTTCCCTCTCCTTTCGGGTCGGTCAGAGTTTTTGACATTATTGGGACAACTCATTTCCTTTTTGGGAGAAGAAATATAAGGAATTTGAAGAGTCACCACCTAACGAACTAAGGTGCGTTAGGGAACCTACTAAGGGTCATTTATAACACTAATCTCATAATCAGAGATTGGGTAAGGGCTTGAAATTACTTCAAGGGGAAGGTGTTAGGCACCCCTCAAAGTACACAACTGTGGGTCCCGGCCAAACATAATTTGTGAATACATTCAAGTAGCAAGTAGACAGTCTAAGCACACATACGTAAACAAATGAGGTTTGATAGATTAGCAGTCTAAGCACACATATGTAAAGGGAAAAAGAGGTCCTAAGTTGTTTATCCTATAGGATCACATCTGTAAAATGCCCGGTAATCATTACTCAATGAGGGGCTACGCGTTGCATTAGCGCACGTGTCATCATATCCTTATCTACCCATTGTCCCACCCCTTAACGGTTATTAAGCGAGTTTGATTTAACGAGATCTAGGCGTGATGTTACCCGTCCCTTACTTGTGGTCCTAGAGGAATTTAGGACCTCTAGATATGGGTAGTTTTAGACAAACCCCTAAGGTTTTAAAAGGAAAAATTCTAGGCGACAAGCCAGAACAAATAGGACTAGCAAATAAGTGAAGGAAGCAGTTAAGAGGCTCAAGTTTACCTCCACAGGTAATGCAGATAAGCAACACGTCTCAAACACAAACAAGAGTGGTTTTATTAGAAAAAGGTCCTAAGACAGGATATCTAAGTGAATATCAATGCACAGAAACATGCAACATCATTTTTTATCAACTCAACGGCAGGGTCCTATCAGTTTGCCTACTGATTTTAAACTTGCGGATCTTTAAGCAGTAAACATAATCAAAGCAGTTTTCCAGTTTTTATAGAGATTAATCACCTAAGGATTGCCTATGCGTGGGACTGTGCATAATAACAATTATGAGCTACTTAAACAGTTTTGAAATTATTTAACCTACAACATGATGTTCTAGGTGATACAGATCTGAGAATGAAGGGATTGATACCAATTTTATTCCGAAATATGACAATTATATATGAGACCGTTTTTATACCTTTTCATGGACAGTGACTTATTTTAATTAAACTAGGCGTATTTAAACAGAATGCAAACAGAGTTCCTAAGGCATGATTTCTAAATGCACACAAGAGTTACAGATTTGTGTTGATATTATATATTAACCTAATAGCAGGATTTCTAAGCAAGAATACTTATGCATCATTAAAGCATGGATGAGTGACATGTAACATGCTGAAGCAGTTAATGTGAAGACCCTAAGAAAAGGATATCTAATGCAATGCTTAACATGATTTGGATGAACACATTATTCCTAGGGCATGGATGCTAATGCAAACACACATAATGTAAAACCTAAACATGCTTTCTACCCGATAATATTAACAATATCATACAGCTACCCTCCCCATTTTACTAGCCATCCCTAATATCTATTTACAAATTATTACAAACCAATGGTTGAATGAATTACATATACAAAAGAGAAGAAGTTAAACTATAGGGAGCCTGAAGCAGACCCAAATGTATCCTGAGAATATCAAGCCTTCCATAACCTCAAATGCCAAAGTTTTATAGCCAATCTCATGTCCGGGTGTGTCAGAGTTCCCTATGGACCTCAAAGATCCCGGACAGTTCTCACACCTAGACTTTCACAACAAGAACTGAGTAAGTGCAGTGTGGAAGGGCCAGCTCCGGAGTGCCAGAGTTCAGAGGAATCTCACAAGGATCCCAAGGCAGTCACACACTGGAGGGGCAAAACTTAGGGACTTAAGAGTAGAGTGAGAGTGCTTGACATAGTTTTGAAAAGGTTTTGGTAGGAAAATAGTATTGAAAAGGACTCAGTTAAGTAAAGAAGTCTTATAAAAATAGGAGTTGATTAGTAGTAAAATAGTTTGAACAAGAATACTGTAATCAAACAAACAGCAGATCAACTTACAAGGCAATCAAGTTCAACATTACTCAAACAACAATCTTTCACACAGGGATATTAGGAGTTGGGGACATATACAACACACATAAACAGAAGCACATAAGTTTTTTATGAGTTTTTATGGGATTAAGGAATAGCTAATAATACAGACATAGGGCATGGATTTCAGAACTGACAATTGGAACATAGTTGTACTAGGCAGGATTAAACATTGAATCAAAAGTACTTAGGGATAGTAAATAACTTAGCAAGGTAGATTAACACCAAAACTTGAGTAAACAAAGAGATAAACAATCAAACATATAGACATGGAGTAGAGTTAGGTCAAGACATGCTAGAGAAAGCAATAAGCAAGTGTTGCGGCCAAACGCAGACGCAAGTATACGCAGTCGTCAAGTAATAAAGTGACTAAAAGTCGGATGTCGAACCCACGAGGACTTGTGATTAAATATTAACTAAATTAGACTATCCTAATTATCTAAACAAGAATTAAAACTAGAATTCTTTGATTCTAAACTAATTAAAATAAAGAAAAACAAATACTGAACTTTGAACAAAAGAAGATCAGATTTTTATGTTATTAATATGATGAAAACGATCTAGGGTTATGGGCTATCTAACATTCCTATTGTATTCTTCAATTGAATTGACTAACTAATTTATCTAGTTTATTGGTTACAGGGTTAATATTGCTCATAAGAATCTGTCGAGTTCTTACTCTCCTATTCAAGCTAGCATAACGCATATATGTCTATGGAATTAGAACTAACAAGAACGCATTTATAATTCCTGTAAATCAACTAAGAAAGGCAATTAGGTATATGTCTATCCTAACCGCGAATCCGTTCCCCGATTCCCAGGTTCAAGAACTTGCTCAACTCAATCCTATATACAATCTAGAATTCCCACTTTCGAGTTCAATTCTAGATTCTTAGATAGTATTCAATTGGTAATCAAGCAATCAAATAATTAAGTGCAGGATTAAATAAATAAACTGATACGAAAAATCAAGAAATCAAAATCAATATTCGAATAACAATAGTCATGAAAGAACCACAACCCTAGAACGTAAAGTTTAGCTCCACATAGACATGGTATTCAAACAACAAATCATACAAAGAAACATAAAAAATACTCGGTTTGGTGGAAGAAAGATGGAACTTGATGAATTCAGGCCTCCACGGCGGATATGTGCTTGTGTTTTCCTCTTAAAAATGTCTTTCCCTCTTCAAAATAGGTTTAGGTTGGCTTTTATATGAGTTGGGGGCATCTAGGGATCAAAAAAACCGAGTCTTAGTCGAAATAGGACATATTCATGTGTTGAGCGTCCAGGGCAGCGTGGGGCGCTAGCCCTGGCGCTAAAATATTTTAGCTGCTGTAAATTGCGCCACAGCCAGTGCCCCACGCTGGCTGTGGCCCTCAAATTTCACTTTCTACCTTCTTTTCCCGATTTCGCTCCAATTCGCGCCCTTTCGTCACAAATTGCATCCGAATGATCCCTACACATAGAAATACCAAAAGTTAGCACAATAATCATATTAAACATCTCAAATCATTGATACATGAGCAAAATATGAGGCGATATACATCAAAATATGCATACATTAAGCCAAACATCAACACCCCACACTTAAACGTTTCTCGTCCTTGAGTCATGGAACAATATAATCACCCAAAAAAATGATTAACACTATGAAAGAGGACTTCACAATTAATTCAATCAAACACTCTACCTTTTGACTATAATCGATATTGGCAATTAAGCATGAACACACAATTTTCACATTCTTCCCGCTTTTAAATAGCCCAAGTATACTCAATATTATTCAAGCAACTCAAGCAACCTCTCCACAACCACCTTACCTCAAAATATGACTCGTTACCACTAAGCATCCTCAACTCACACACTCACCCAACATAAGAAAGTATACGACATCACCAATCCGTCATGAGACCAAGTGCCCTCACCATAAGCAAAAGAGTAAATATTAAAGTAGTCCACACATTCAAATATGTCATGAACATAAATTAAGGACATCACACAATTGAACAAAATTCACTCACTCACACAAAGAATTCATGTGCATCCCGTGGTCGTACCATAAGCTTGCCCATAGTGTACATCTCTACTAATTTAAGCTAGCCAAATTTAGGGTCAATTAGGACTTTAAGGTTGTAATATAAGCTAAGGGACGGGTAGGATATATTTAGAAATAGTGACTAATCCTCCTAAGCACTTTAATACACTATACTCGAAACTCAAACTCAATTTCTTCTCAATCCATACACTTGTCATACATCATTACTAACATAGCCCTCTTCTCCATTAAGCACCTCTATGGTTTCACTAGCATGAGTGAGAATGATTAGGAGATGTACGTCTTTCAACAATTATTTTTTTTCATTTCTTTTTCTCCACACACTCCATAATTTGAAGTTCATAAGCTAGTGAACTTTATTCACAAGCACCTTAAGGGCCCTTCCATGGTTCCACTCAAAAGCCAATTCCCAATTTTTCACCTTACTTCTTTTAGTCACTAAGTGCCTTAGGAGGTAAAAGTTCAATAATCTCGAATTAAGAACAAACTAGGAGTACGACTTGTAATGAGGTTGCCAAGGAAACGGTCTATAGGCTCAAAGAGGCGAGCAACGGGAAAATTTTATTTGTTAGTGACAAGCACCTTTATGATCAAGAAAGAAACGCCTACGTCATCTCCTAGACTAGCACAACTTAATTATTTCGTGTTGACTAACACATGGGGAAAGTTCTAGACTACACAGGATAGCACAAAATATTAACAATCCTTACACACACATGGCACTTGACTCACTCAAGAAAGTTCTGTGCGACTCTCAAGTCAACCAAGCATAACAAGTTGAGATTTTTTAAGCAACAATGCATTAGGTAGCATACAAGTCAATCAACTGAGAAAATGGTGTCTCAGAGTAGGCTACTTAATTTACTTGGGTATTACAATCTAAATCATATATGCAGGAGGATAGAGAGCATGTCATAACTTAACTAGCCAACACCAACCATGTCAATAGCTATTTTAGAGCACCACAATTTTCTTCCTTAACCTACTCCTAAAAAATAATAATAAAAACTAACTAGAATACCCGGTTCGAGCTACACCCTTAGAAAAGAACCGGTGTCGAAAGAAAAATCAAGGGATACTACCTAACTACCTAAAAATATATATAAAATTTTTTTTTTGGTATTTTTAATCGGACTTTAATCCCTCAAGAAAATATTCCAACAGATCCATCGTCGGGAAAAGTCCAATTTTTTTCTATTTTTTTAATTAGAAAATTAATCACCTAAAATACTACACTATTACAAAAAAAAATATAAAAAAATACGAAACTGAAAAAAAAAACTAAGAAATTAACATACTAATTGTAACGACCCGATCGGTCGTTTTGCGTTTTAGGACCTCGTTCCCCTAAATGAGACTTTTCGTAGTTGCTTTTAATGATTTATGACTTGTGGGGACGGGTGGTTCAGGATTCGGAAGAGTTTAGAATGGTATAGGAACACTTAGTTCCTTAAGGTTGGCTTTTAAGGCCAAGTTTGACTTCGGTCAACATTTTGAGTAAACCACCTCGGAATCGAGTTTCGACGGTTCCGGTAGCTTTGTATGATGATTTCGGACTTAGGCGTATGTACGGAATGGGTTTTGGATGAACCGAGAGCGTTTCGGCGCCAAATAGTGAAATATAATTCATTAAGTTTAAGAATTGAGGTTTGGAATGTGTTTTTGTGTTATCGAGGTCCGAACGGAATTCTGGGATCGGAAATAGTTCTGTTATGTCATTTATGACTTGCTTGCAAATTTTGGTTTCATTCCGAGTAGTATAGGTAGGTTCGGCGCATTGAAAGCGAATTCTAGAACTTGAAGTTCAAAGTTTGACTCAATTTGGTTTTGGGGTCGGATTCTTAGTTTCGTTGTTATTTTTCACGTTCCGAAAATTCGAGTGAGTCCGTATCATGAATACAGACTTGCCAATGCCTTTGGATGGGGTCCCTAGGGGCTCGGGTGAGTTTCGGACCCCTCAAAGTTAAATGCAAAACACTAGATTTTCTGTATCTGGTTTCCTTCAATGCGTTCGCGGTTGCACTGTCGCGTTCGTGTAGAAGGACCTGGAAGGGGTGAAAAATTTTCCTATGCGTTCACATAGGTGCTCCGCGTTCGCATAGGGTATAGAAATGGGCCAGCCCAGCTTAGCCCTTACCCAGTGCGTTCGCACCCTCCCAAGCCAAGCTAGCCTCCGCGTTCGCGAAGACCTCTCCGCGTTCGCATAGAAGGCCTCTGAAGGTCTGGCCACTTGTTCATCGCGAACGCAGCCTGGGCAGTGTGTTTTAATAACGGGACTTAAACCATTTTTGTCATTCTTCTTCTTCCTTGGGGTGGTATTTGAGCATGCAAGAGAGACAAACGACCTAGCTACTTTGAGTTTCGAGTCCTTGGGAGACGAGTTTGGAATTTCGGGCACATTCTTGACCCGGAAAGTAGGCTCGGCACGAGTTGAGTCTCCTTTCTAACCTTGTAAGAGGGAATTATCCCCATATGTGATTATAAATGATTGTATGTACTTATTTGCGGGGGCTACGCATGCACGAAGTGACGAGAGTCCGTGCGTAGCTACTATTATGCCTTGTCGGCTAGTTTAGGACTCACAAACGTGCTTTATGTGTTATATCTGTGATCTTGCATATGTTCTAAGTAGTCTAATATCCTTCAACCTCACATATGAAGGCCTAAGAAGTTATGATTTGAAGTTGACATTATGGGACCCTTTTTTTTCCTGCTAGTATGTTCCCTGTTAATTATCTGAAAACTCTTATGATTATGTATATGTATACGGGACCCTGAGTCGCATGTATGATTCGCAAGTGGGGAAGCCCTAGTATTATGTTAACCGCGTCGCATGTTCGATTCGCGAGCGGGGCAGATAAATGCATCTATAGTTCGAGCCGTTCGACCCTCGGCAGTGCACATTTACTTTTCACGTCGTATCGGCCGTACAATCACGGCTTGTTATGAGTTTGATAGTTTATGGTAAGTCCAGTAACTGTATTTGATGATCTAATGAAAAAGGGGAATTAAGTAGCTTGCATGCTACGGAAGTGACCGTAAAGGTACTCGAGAAGGTTATTTGATACTCCTGACCTTATTATTGTTGTTCATTACTGCTATTTCTGTCCAGCCTGTATTTAATACATATTGTTTGACCCTAGTAAGTATCACGTCAACCTCTAGTCACTACTTCTTCGAGGTTAGGTGGGATACTCACTGGGTACATATCTGTTTATGTACTCATG